>JACCIX010001144.1:85000-160617 GCA_025506515.1 Flaveria trinervia | reverse complement strand
GCTACATGGATTGGCATCCTTTCTTTTGTCTTATTTTCAGTTTAAGTTTAGGTTTCTTTGAAAATATTTACCCAATTCACATAAACATTGGTTCTGATACCAACTTGTAAGGCCCTATTCCGAAACTCTTACAGCTAGCTAATCATGGCACATAAAACATATAATCTACATTTACAATTATTAAAACATTGTAGCGGATAATCTAAAACCATTTCATATAATTATAAGTGTTTTGCAAAATAATAAAACATTGTTGAGTTACAAACATCATTTGTTCGCATTACAATGCAAAAACATTATTGTTTAACAAAATGGATGCCTTCCAAAATGCCAAGTAGTGCCTCGTGCCATCCTCAAAACCTTATCTGCCAACTGAAAACACATAAATGTCAGTGTTTATAAGTGAGTTCTAGTTTTAAAAAATAAAATACTTTTCTTCATCTAAAACCATTCTTACTTCCATACGTGATCATACATCATACATACACATAGGTAATAATAACTTATCATTATCTTTCATTATTCGTTCGTTAACTTTCATTCATTCATCATCGTACATCATTATTATCATTCGTTATCTTCCGATGCCATGTATTGTACCCCAAATATTATGCACGAAACCGACCCTTGGGTATGAGGCAAGTACACTCATCGTTAACATTCATCTTTCATTCCAGACCAGTCATATGCTATACCCCACCATCATGCATAAAGCGGGTACTAGGCCAAAGTCTATAAATAGACTCCCATACATTATGCCTGGTGGTCTGACCACAGTATCAGGGTAAGAAGCAAGGGTCCCTATATGGTCAATCATAAAGATTAGACCCCAGTGTGCATCCTTTCGCGGTAGCTAACCCGCACACAGTTGAGCTAACCCTTTCATCGAGTGTGAACCTCCATACATTGCTTGCAAGAGGTTTCATTACATTCATTCATTCATTAATGCATGCATTCTTTAATTCTTTACGTTCTCTCTTCATTATCTTCCACTTTATGTTACAAATACTTTTCATTTACTTTCATAGTCATACCACATAAAGCCATAGAAATAATATATAAGGAACATAAGAAACATATCATCCATAAGCATAGATTATCACACATCATTATCATACATCACCCATCTCGTCACATAAGACATCACAAAGTCAACTTACATAAATCCTCGGAACTCCAAGTCAAAGCCTACATTTAAAATTTCTATAAATTCAGAAAATATTCTAAGTCTTAGGCGCATAGGCACTATGTTGGCACATGGCCTTCTGGGCGCATGGGGAGCACTTAGGCACATGGGAAAATTCTTGGCGCATACGCACTATTTGGGCGCATATTGTTGATACATATATACCTAGATCTTGATCTTAATGTAATATGTCTTGAATGTCTTACACTGATGTAATATTGGGTACTTAATGAAATAAGAATATTTGATTGTGATTTGTAATGTTTAATATTTCAGTAATGAGTTGTTTAACGCATATTGACTTGATTATATAGGTTTGTGGTTGATTGAATTAATATAAATAATGTTATGACATTTAATACATTCAAACGTAATAACATGAAGTATCATACGAATGGCCCATGTTAATGGACCATGCGCATGAACAACTTCATGCGAAGACTCAGTCGCACGACTGAACAGGAGACCGGATCAGTCATATGATTGTCATAAGAATGGCTCAGTCACACGACTGAACACTCAGTCGTGTGAATGGACCAACCGTATCACTCAATCGCACGACTGAACCATGCTAATGGTTCAGTGACCCGAATGAGCAACCCTAACCTATATATACCACCTAATTTGTGGAAAAACTAAAGCATGAAATACACTTCGCCTCCAGACGTACCCTAGCCGTCTAGAAGCCTTAAGTTCGTACTCCAAGTTCACAGAACGCTCTAGATCGATTCCTAATTGATTCTTGACGTTAGATTCAATACATAATTGTGTCTAGGTGCGTTTCAATGATTGGATCGCCAATCAAATAGGATCCAACACTATTTGGTTTGGTTTACATGTTAATCAGTAGGTATTTCGTTCAAATACCAGATCCTAACAAGTGGTATCAGAGCTTTCGCTCTTGATTACGTGTTGATTCAATCATTTTTTTATACAAAAGTTGTGCTTTTTCACTAAAAACGCAATCTTTTTGTGTCAAACGGAGTTTTAGACGTTTCCTGACCATAAAGTTTAGTTTTTCCGACATACGGCGATTACGGTTTGTGAAAATTCAAGTTTTTACGGCCAAAACATGTTTAACCTACGAATTATCAAACTTCAGCAAGTTCAGTCGCACGATTGGCTCAATCGCACGACTAAGTTCATTCGCATTCTCCAACCGCACGATTGGACTCATTCGTACACTCATTCGTACGATTGAGAATCTATTCGGATGTTCAACCGCATTAGTTCATCCGGCCGACTGACTCATCCGCATTTGTTCAATCGCACGATTGAACCATTCGCCTAGTTCAATCGCCCGAATAAGCCCAATCGCATACCTTCATTCGCACACTTAAGCAGTTTGTTAAATAGTAAAGTTAAGTGAAATGGAGGACCAGTTTTCAGCATACACAGCAAGTAGAGATACTCGTATTCAGAATCTACTAATGTTGGAGAACGAAGTGGGATTCATAATAAACCCCTGAAGCTTATCACGTAGATGACTATCCACAATTGAAGCAATGTTTCGAAATCTACTAGAATGGAGTAGATACAAATTTGTGGGAGGCAATAGAGTCGGGGTACAGTATGCCAGTAGGAGCTGACGGAGTCAAACTACACTAAGTGGCATGTCTGATGCACAAAAGGTAAAACACAACACTGAGAAGAAAGTCTATGCTTTGCTCACTCAGTCTATTCCGAAGGATATCTTACATCAGTATTCGGAATACACTCAAGCAAAGAAACTATGGATGCGTTGGAGAAGAGGTATGACGGAAATGCCTCACTCAAGGCCATTAAGGCCAAAGCTTTGAAGAAGGAGTTTGACAATTCTCTTCAATGGAAAAGGAAGGCCTAGATGATGTGATCGACAGATTCTACCACTTGATGAGTGAGATGCACACTCATGGAGAAACTATGTCAATGGAGGATAAGGTATCCAACTTTGTTGATAGGTTACTGGAGAAATGGGCTTCTTTCGTTCAAATCTCAGATAGAATGGGATGCTCTCGAAGTTAGATATAAATGACTTCATTCTGAAACTGAGAGAGAGGAGCTTAGGATGAAGTACAGAGCACAAAAGGCCAACTATGACCAGAATCCGCACTCTACAATGTGACTCCTCAGGCCAAGACATCTGGAGCACCACTGCAGACTGCCTTTATCTCAAGCTCAGCAGTTTCAACACAAACTTCTACTTCAGGGTCCGAAACATTGGGGTCATCTGGCACCCAGTATGTCATACCTGAAGCTAATGCAGCAAAATTGAAAACTGATAACTTCGGTAATGTGACTGTTGAGGTGGCCAAAGAACACATGGACCTCCTAGTTGCTGTAGCCCACTCCTATGATGGACTAGTTGCTGGAAAGATAGGAAATTGTCACGTGGCTGATGAGGATTATGACAGGTGGATGAGATGGAGTTGGAACGAATGGACATACTGTGGGCTTTGGCAAGTGCTGTCCGACGAGCTAAAAAGTTTGTCAAAAAGACCAGACAGAACTTGGTTGCAACCGAGGACACGACCTTGGCTTCAAAAAGTCAAAGGTAACTTGTTTCAACTGTGGTGAGAAGGGGCACTTCAAGCGGGATGTTGAAGCGAAAGAAGACTGGTAATGGCAATCCCTTCTCGTCCTTTAATCGCTAGGACAAGGCCACATCTAGTAGTTCTACTTCATCAAGCAAGGACCCTAAAGCCTTGAATGCTAATGAGGATGAAGGACAAGACTGGAGCTTTTGGTTCGTCTCACTGGGAGAGTCCAACATAGCTAGTATGGAGGACATTGATGACGATTCTGCTAGTGAGGAAGATGTAGCAGTAGAGATCGGCGATGTCAAATCTGAAGACACTACACATGTGGTCAACCACTTGCCTGAAGAAGAAAATCTGCATCAACTTCAGAATCACCAAAACTAGAGATAACAGATGTTGTGCTCATGGCTGATTCCTCTTCAACATCTCAGGTAAGTACTACTAACCAGTTATTTAATAATCATTGCTTGTTTAGATTGCAATAAATTTAGAGAAATTATAGATTTGAAATTTTCTAGGTTATTAGATCATAATGAGCTTAGTAAAGGATCTGGAACTGTGCACTGAGGCAAATAGAGTATTAAAACAAAACGAGCACAGTTACAAAGAAAAGATGGACCTATTGAACAAACAACTTAGGGAAACAGAAGTAGTTGCCTTTAACCATGCAATGACATTAGGTATTATCTTAACTCCCTAGAGGACACTAAGAAGCAGAAAGAAGTTTTAGAAGTAGAAGTCAACTCCTTAAAACAATACTGCACAGTTGGACAAGTTCATCTCACATTGTCCAACACTTAGTGAGAGAGAGAAACAATAGGGAGGGACTGGGAATAAAGTGGTTCCACCACCACCTGAGACCTTGATGAACACCAAAAGTAAACCGATTAAGAATAACCCCATCAAGGATCATGTGGTGTCCACTCCTCTTGTTAGTGACCCAGATTCCGTAGTAAATCCAATGAATCTGACACTAAACAAAAGGAGGCCACTTCAAAGGCAAAAGAAAGATGCCTTGTGTTAACTTAGAAATAAAGTTTGAAAAGGTTAATTAAAGTCAGGTCAAACAAAGTAAAATCAACCCAAAAACACTATTAGACCTAATTATCACGAGCATCATGTCAAAGTCTAGGTAAACAAGAAATAAAGATGTAAAAGCAAGTAAAGCAATTAAGTTTGTAAAACCCAATCATACATCTAATAAAGAAGTGTCTCATCTAAACATAATAAGGTCGACCGTGTGACATCTACATCTCCACCAAAACATATAACCGAAAAGTTGAAAGCAGATCTTGCTATAATTATGGAGAGTAGGGTCACATAGCGTCTCATTGTCCTTATTATCAGACACCGAGGAGGAAATTTAACTTCCTGTATCAACAACTAACTCTTTTAAGAGGAACTCAGTGACGCTTCCTAAAAGAGATAGTGAACACAAAGTTCAACCCACCAGCCAGTCATCTGTTTATCACAAACAGGCCCTACACAAAGCTAGCCTATGGAAAGAAAATATGCCTCAGTGTCTGAAAAGGAGAACAAATAGAAATCTGGGCTTCCCTCAACCTCGAATCATCAATGGGTTGAGTTTATGATGTGTCATGCCTCGGGGAACCCCAAGCCAGTTTAGGCTTGCGTTCCTAACATGAATTAATGTTTCATTGCATGTGCAGGGTGTTCGCTATAGTGCTGAAACTAATACGTGGATTTAGATAGCAGAGCATCCAGTCACATGACAGCAAACAGAGCTCTCTTATCAATGTCAGACAAATCAAGGAGGGCATGTTTCATTTGCTGGAAACAAGGCGGGTACATCATAGCCAAAGGGGAAGTGGGAAATGAGAAAGTTAAGTTTGATAAGGTAAACGATGTCCAACAATTACAAAATAACTTACTTTCTATTTCTCAATATGTGATAAAGGCTTCAAAGCAGTCTTTGACAACAAGAAGTGCTACATTCTGAAGAAGGACTACGTGATCCCGGAGGACCAAGTAGTAATGTCAGCTTGAAGATATAATGATCTTTATGTTTTGGATCTCTCAAAGGCCTCCATAACGGATCGTGAAGTTCAATGCTTCTTGTCCAAAGCTTCTTAGAAGGACTCCATCTCCTGGCATAGGAGAATGGGACACATAAATCCGAGGAAAATGAATCACTTGATCCAGAATGATCTAGTGAGAGGAGTAAATGTCAAAAACTTCCAACTCCCGGATTTCTGTGTTGCGTGCAAGGAGGGCAAACAGACGAAGAAGTCTTATAAGGAAAAGAAAGTTCATTCTATAGAACTTCCTCTTGAGCTCCTTCACATTGATCTGTTTGGTCTAGTCAGTACAAGAAGCATCGCCGGCGACTTGTATTGCTATGTAGTTACTGATGACTACTCAAGATTCTCTTGGTAATGTTTTTGAAATCCAAATCAGAAACATTTGAATCCTTCAAGGAATTGGTAACTATACTGGAATCCCATACAAGCTGAAGGTACGACAAGTGCGCTCAGACAACGGAACCGAGTTCAAGAATCAGTGGATGGAGGCCTACTGCAAGGAAAAGGGAATTGTGCATCATATTACCTCTGCCTACACTCCTCAGATGAACGGGGTTGCTGAACGGAAGAATCGCAGCTTGATAGAGACAGCACGGACAATGTTGGTAGACTCGAAACTCCTATTCAATTCTGGAATGAAGCAGTGCCAAATGCATGTTATACACTTAATCGAGTTCTGGTAGTTAAACGCCATGGAAAAATGTGCTACGAGTTATTACAATGACGTAACCTAACTTAGAGTATCTCGAGCCGTTTGGTGCTCCGTGCATCCTGCTGAAGAAAACTCAGGAGGGTAAATTCAATGAGAAGGTTGATGAAGGGATCTTTCTAGGATACAACATACCGAACAAGAGAGTTTACAACAACTCAACAGGTCAAGTAGAGGTGTGGTGTAACGTTGATGTTCAGAGATACATCACACCACCTGCTGGAAAAGGGCCTGCTTACTTCTTCGACTATGATGGATTCTTCAAGTCCTTCAACATACCTCTCTCTACTTCAGAAGATGAGTTGGCAAACAAGATGATGTATGATGTCTTGAACACACCGTCTCAAGATTCAACACCATCCAGTTCATAAAGTCAATCATCTACCAACTCAAGGGGAGCACTTGATGTGAGTGACTCTTCCTCTGATGAAGAAAATGTGGTAAATGATCAGAACAACCAGGATGTATAGGTTTCGCCTACCACAAGTCCACAAGCATCTGATAGTGATGCTTCTGAGCCTTCGGAACCTCAGACTCCTATTGCCTCAAATCCATAACCAAATGTTCACAATCTTGATTCTGAGGTAGTTGTTCCAATAACTCCCGGCTCACGTCTAAATGTCTATCACCCTTTGGATAACGTTATAGGAGATGTGAGGTTAGGAGTCCAGACCAGAAATCAGTTGTACTCAACTGATTATGCCTCTGTGATGGAAAAGGGATACCTTCATGACAGTGCCTATTGGTGCTTTGTGTCTCAGTTTGAGCCAAAGTACGTTAGTGAAGCCCTGAATGATGAGGCATGGGTGAGCGCCATGCAAGAAGAACTTCTTCATTTAAGAAGTTGGGTGTATGGACTCTAGTGGATAGACCAAAAGGTGCTAAGGTCATTGGCACCAAATGGGTCTTGAAATGCAAGAAAGATGATCAAGGAGTGATCATCAGAAACAAAGCTCGGCTTGTTGTTCAAGGTTTTCAACAAGTTGAGGGTATTAACTAAAATTAAGTGTTTGCACCCGTGGCAAGGATGGAAGCAATCCGCATCTTCCTTGCCTATGCATCTTATATGAAAATCAAAGTTTATCAACTAGATGTGAAGAGTGCGTTCCCTCATGGTGAGATTCGAGAGATAGTGTATGTCAGTCAACCCGAGGGATTTGAGGATCCATATCATTGGGACAGAGTTTACAAACTCGACAAGGCCCTATACGGGCTTCATCAAGCTCCGAGGGCCTGGTATGAGAAACTCTCGACTCATTTTGTGAAACACGGTTTTCGCAGGGGTCATTGACTGTACATTGTTTATCAAAGAAAAAGATGGAGATTTACTGCTGGTACAAATCTATGTCGATGACATAATCTTCGATTCCAAGAATGAAGAATTATGTAAAGAGTTTGAAGCAGTAATGAAGGAGGAGTTTGAGATGAGTGCGATGGGAGATATGAAGTTCTTTCTCGGGTTATAGGTAGATCAGACATCAAATGGGATTTTCCTACATCAGACCAAGTATGTAGGTGATATTCTCAGTCGGTTTGACATGGAGAATGCTTCTACAGCTAGAACTCCACTTGCTACAAATCATGATGTAGCACCAAACGAGAATGGTGATCTGGTAGATGCCACCATGTACCGAGGGATGATTGGATCTCTCATGTATCTCATAGCCTCACGACCTAATATCATGTATGCTACATGTTTATGCTCACGATATCAGGCAAAGCCTAAGGTGAACCATCTTATTAGGGTAAAAAGGATTTTTTTATTAACTGAAGGGCACACCCACACTTGGGTTGGGGTATCCTCATGATGATGACTTTGAGCTTACAGCATATAGCGACTCGGATTACGGCGATTGCAAGATGAACTACAAGTCTACATCAGCAGGGTGTCAGTTCTTTGGGAGAAGATTAGTAACCTGGCAGTGTAAGAAGCAGACCTCGGTTGCATTGTCAACCTATGAAGCCGAATACGTTGCTGCTGCAAGCTGCTGTTCTCAAATCATATGGATTCAACAACAAATACAGGATTACGGTTTAAAATTCTCTTCTACTCCTATCTTTGTTGATAACTCTGCTGTAATTGCAGTCACTAAAAACCCGGTCCAACATCCTAAGACCAACACATCGGAATTAAATATCACTTTATACGTGATTGCTTTGAAAAGAACTTAATCGATGTGGTAAAAATAAATACAGATTTTCAACGCGCTGACCTCTATACAAAGGCATTTGACAAACCACGCTTTTTATATTCGTTAGAGGTAAATGGCGTTAAATAGAAAAGTGAGGTCATTCCTGAAGATGACCATGTCTAGTCTGATGCGTCTTGTCAAGTCTCTTTTATTTTTCAATTTTTTTATTTTATTTTATGTTATTTGCTTAATTTTAAATAGTTTAATTACAATTGTCTTATTTCCTTGCCAATTAAAATCCTAAAACGCTAATCCGTGACGGTTTTAAAATTTTAAGGGAGAATAGGTTTAGGCAGCAAAAAAAACGAGGGGAAAGGAGAGGCAAGCTGATAAAAATAAGAACGTATGTGTGATACCGATTCAATCTTTGGAATATGATAGTACACAGGATCAAACCATTTGAGACTTTAAAATCAAAATTGAAAAAGATGCAAAGGTCTATAAGTCTGTGTAGTCTAAGCAATATAAAATGAAATATGATAGATAAGCTAGCTAGTACTAAGGTAACACAAAGAAAGTAGACCTGGAGGTTGTTAGACCACAGATGATATGTCAGTAGATTCAACACAATAGATGACTAGACCTTTTTGGTGATCTCAAGATTAAACTAAAATGTTTGACTAGCTGTGGGTAACACCTTATCTCTGGTTAACACAATCAACAAGATTCCAATAAGGGGTGACGAGCAAAACAAACGCCACAAATGTGTGCGTAAGACAAAAGCATGAGCAAAAGCACATAAAAAATGCAAATACAATCAAACTGATAACCTATGTTGTTGATGAGATCTATGCAAAAAGAATGAAATTACTCAAACAAGAAGATAGGTTATGTGCCTCTCTGCTATACGATGGCACTGACCTGAGGATAAGCATAATCTATATATTCTAGAACTCATTTTTGTTTGCCGCCTCTCTGCTGTGCGGTGGCACTAACCTGAGGCTTGGCTTCTCTTTGAAAGTTCTAAGAATAGTTTTTCTTGAATACTACCCTGAGACCGCTCAAAAATCTCCTGAGGAATGTTGATTACCATATAAGTGTGGGATCCATAAATGCTTGTTGAAATAAACAAACCTTAAACTATCACCAATCTGTGTTGAAAGTCTGTGTATGGATTTAAGAGGACAAGTATACTGACAATCATCGTGGCTACAAATTCTTGAAAGTTCAGATCAGTGTGGGGACCTAAGAGTACTAGTATGATTTCCTAAATTTGATAAATGACTCCAAATGAAAAACAAGAATAGAGCATCAAATTTTTAAATAACTTGTCCTGAATGATTGAGTATCCTGTATGATTCCAAATTGAATTGGTCCATGTATGGTTTAAATGATTGAAGCTGCTCTAGAAAAATTATTCCTTAGCATAACAACTTAGGAGTTAACCCTCACAAAAACAAAAAAAAACATGTCTTAGTTTTAAGTTTCAGTGTTATCTCTTTTATTTCTGTATAAAATTTGTCAGTTTTAGTTTGTTTAGTGTCGGACTATGTCATGGAAGTTGATAGGAAACCTTATCATGTAAAAGGTCACGTCTGAGGTGACCACACATGCTTTCAAATAAAAATGGCTCACGTCTGAGGTGACAAAATGTTTTAAAAGGATCACGTCTGAGGTGATCAATGGTTTTTCAAATGATCATGTCTGAGATGATCAAATGCTCATAACGTTTATTCAAAAGTTAAACAGAGAAAATTGGAATGGTCATAAAGTCAAATTCAAGAGTCTGACCCATTCGCACGAATGGACCATGAGTATGGACCAATCATACGAATGGACCATACTCATGCATTAAACAGCCGAATGGACATGACTATGAACCATTCACCCGAATGGCTTATCAGAATGCCCATTCAACCGAATGAGAGTGTGAGAATGAGTTAGTCGACCGACTGAGCTCCAGTCGGCCGGCTGAAAGTGATCGAATGAGCCAATCGCACAACTAAGGTCCCTTCACCCGAATGAACCGAGCGAATGGGTCCAGCCGGCCGTTGAACTCAGATTCAGTATAAATAGGGCCCTAGTCGATCGCATTCAACTCATCACCCCCAATCGCCCTCATATTGCATAGCCTACCGTTACTCTGTCAAATTTCATCAGACCACGATTGTTCATCTCTAATGATATTCTGATGTGTGAGTGTGATTATACAGGTACAATGAGTTGAAGTCTCATCGATATCTGAAAGAATTGTGCCCAAATTTGCGATTCTCGATCGAAACAAGAACCGAACCTTAAAATGGATGAATGACCTACTTAAACCAAGTAAAATGTTAAAACTAATGTTATTAGGTCATTAGTTAAGTGATTGCAAGTCCAATGAACCAAAACATGATGTCTAATCTTAAGAATTGGTCAGAACTTGAATTTGAATAGAATAGCAGTCTGTCATGCGAATGGACAGTTTGATGAACTTCAGTCGCACGACTGAGTAGTGCGAATGGCTAAACCGCACGACTAAACCATGTGTATGAGTTCAGTCGCACGACTGGTGTAAACACATGAGTTTACATACGTATGAGTCTAGTCGCATGTTCAGTCGTACGTATGAGGTCATTTGCATGACTAGATCTCAGTCGCATTGCTCATTCGCACGACTAGATCTCAATCGCACAGTCTTATTTGCACGACAGAACGGAAAGAATTTTAATTCCAAATGATTCAAGTTATTATTCATCGACGGATGCTAACGTTTATATTCATTGTGTAACAGATGGCTAGTCGGTGGACTATGAGCACTAGCACAACATTTGTGCTCATCTGGATCTGACATCCAGGAATGCTTCAGACTTTTCTGGCATTATCACTTTTCTGAGGAGATCGAGGATCTTCCATGTCATATCGACTCCGTGTACACCATATTGCTCGATTCAGCAGGCCTTCTCGGAAGGCGCAGTAGTTGATAGATCCTCAGAGCCCCATCGCATCAGGAGTTTGATATTTGGAGAGGCCATAGAGATCACGAGGATGATCTTCGAACGGTGCTATAGTTCGGGGATGATGCTGACTGTCCCACTCGATTACACCACCTTACTGTTCAGGATGTTTCATGCGAGCTAAGTACTCTGGGGACATCAACGAAGGGGTGCTCAACAAGAGCAACCTGTGCCCCCAGTTTAAGTACCTCGCACATGTGTTTCTGAAGTGTATTGCTTCTCGGAAGGGAGGGTTTGACGAGCTCTCAGATCAGATCCAGAACGCGTATGCAGCGCTGGTGCTGAACCACCTGTTCAGCTTCACCAAGATGATCTTCACCTACCTGGTGGAGAACATTGAGGGGAAAGGGAAGGAGGGCTTCTGCATGTACCCTCGATTCATGCAGATGATCATTGACCAGAAGCTCCCTTCCTTGCCGAAGGAGAAGGAGGATGCAGTGGTACTTGAGGTGATGGACGACACCACACTGGGTCGTATGAAAGTCTACAGGGGGAAGCAGGTTAAGCCCCCTACGAGGAGATTGTTCGGGCATCTGGCCCAGGAGGATTACGTGGCGTCGGGGAGGCATAAATGGTGTCACGTAGACAGTGATTCTGATGATGAGCAGTTACAGTTCCCGGAGGATGACTCCGACGACGACGACAGCGGTGATGGTGGAGATGCAGGGCCCACTCAACCAAGGGCCCCCATTGCTGATGTAGCATCTCCGGCATCTACCCATGATGGAGCAGAGACTGCAGGATTCTATCAGACTTCATACCTGATGAGGAGGAGGACACAGATGAGGAGCCTCTAACTCGGACTGTTGGCAGTAAGGTTGTTGCCACAGAACGAGGGACGATGAGCTGATGAGGAGGAGGACACAGATGAGGAGCCTCTAACTCGGACTGTTGGCAGTAAGGTTGTTGCCACAGAACGAGTGACTTCATACCTGAAGAGATCGTGAATGACGCTCCGACCGTGCACGTGGAAAGTAACGATGAGCTTCAGGATGTCGACGAGATCGAGATTGAAGATGTCACTGCCAACATTAACCGGAGTACACTGACAACGAGGGAAATGTCACTCCCAGTCTGGGAGACACTCTTGTTAGTGACATTTTTTAGACTCAGGATAAAATGGAACAAGAGTCAGAAAAGAATAGGGAGCAGGCCTAAGCCTCAGACGCCGAAGTCAACATCAAAAAGGCTGAATGGGCAGCGTGTTTTGAAGAAATAAGAGCCTAACGCAGCGCTACAACGTCAACTGTCTACACCAAGCTTTATAAAGTAAAGAAACATCAAAAGGTGCCAGGCAGGATCATAGCATGGGCATATTTTGAAGACCTCAACGTTTACGCTGTTAAACGTGAGAAGGGAATTGAGTACTTCATATTCCCATACGATATGAAGACTCTTCCAGGTTTTGAGCTTAACCAGTTAGCAAAGTTGAAATTGCTAAACGCTGACCCTAGTAAGATGTCAGGCTGGTTTGAAGCAGCTCTAAAGAGGGAGTACCACACCAGATGGGTCAACTTCAAACCTCAACAACCAACAAAGTACATCAGATGATCTGAAGTTAACACCATAAGTAGCAAACCAAAAATAATGTTGAAGTGGAGTCCACCACGCACAATGTCAAAGATCCCACTATGGAGATGCCATAGGACTTCACTCCACACTTCAAATTGTGGTACTATGATTGGAGAACGGAGAGGCTGTTATAGTCTTGAATAGAAATGGTAAAATGGAAACCATTAGGGTGTTTGACCCGATGTGGCTTAACAACTTGTCCGCAAATGATGTTTATACATTATACAAGTGGCCACTATTCTATGACTCACAAGATATTGTACAAGCTTTACAATTTCAGAATGTGATACGACTCTATTTTGCTTTCAAGATAATACAGGAGTCACTAGAAGCAAAGTATAAGAAGTTTGAGGAACTTGTGAAAGATGTAAGACAATAGATAGATCTAGGTCTAAGGGGGATTTTGTTGATACATATGGACCTAGATCCAGATCTTAATGTAATATGTATTGAATGTCTTACACTAATATAATTTTGGGTACTTAATGAAATGAGAATATTTGATTGTGATTTGTAATGTTTAATATTTCATTAATGAGTTGTTTAACACATATTGACTTGATATATAGGTTTGTGGTTGATTGAATTAATATAAATAATGTTATGACATTTAATACATTCAAAACTTAATTACATGAAGTTATCATGCGAATGGCCAATGCTAATGGACCATACGTATGAACAACTTCATGCGAATGACTCAGTCGCACGACTGAAGCCGGAGACTGGATCAGTCGTATGATTGTCACATAATAATGGCTCAGTCGCATGACTGAACACTCAGTCGTGTGAATGGACCAACCGTATCACTTAATCGCACGACTAACCATCCCGAATGAGCAACCCTAACCTATATATACCACCTAATTCGTGGAAAAACAAAAGCATGAAATACACTTCGACTCCAGACATACCCTAGCCGTCCAGAAGCCTCTAAGTTCGTACTCCAAGTTCATAGAACGCTGTAGATCGATTCCTAATCGATTTTTCATGTTAGATTCAATACATAATTGTGTCTACATGCGTTCTCACTGATTGGATCGCCAATCAAATAGGATTCCGCACTATTTGGTTTGGTTTACACGTTAATCAGTAGCTATTTCGTTCAAATACCAGATCCTAACACATATCCCAACAGTTAGTCATTCTGGGCAAATTTCTAGGCGCATAGGCACTATGTAGACACATAGTGCTTAGGCTCATGGGCTTTTCAGGCGCATGAACACTTAGTCAATTTTAGCCTATTCCTAGGTCCATGGCTACTATTTAGGTGCACGGGATTTAGGCGGCATGGGATTTGGGCGCATGGGACTACACTTAGGCAAATTCGACCGTTAGGCATATGGGCAACTAACTCACACCATTATCATCATAATTCAGTCCCAAATCAACATAAACCCATATGCATTATGAGTTCAACCGCCTAGAACCCCCCAAAAAAACACACACCTGAACACATACACACACATAAGCATATAATCAAGGCATAGGCCAGCCAAGAAGAACATAAAACCAAGAATTCATACCTTGAATTTAGCCTTCATATTATTCCTCTCTCTAAAACCAAAGCTCTTCTCTGCTTTCTCTCTCTACAATCCGAATGAAAAGGAATATGTAGAAAGAGTGGGCGGCCATCACCTTTTGCACCCACTTTTGATACTTTTTGCCCTTTTGACACCTTTAGCCCCTCACTTGGGTTAAATTGTGTTTCCTTCTTTTCTTCACTTTTATTCTTAAAAATCCGGTGTTCAAATCATAACTTTCCATGGATTCTCTATGTGCCCCTCCTAGTAGGTTATCTTTGATTTTTTCAAATTCATGATAGAATGGACAAGATGATGTGTGGTTGGTACATCTCCTCCCCTCTATATTATCTGACTACTCTTGGTTGGTCATTGTAATTCACTAGGGGACATGATATTTTTTTAAAGTTTTGATGTTATAGGTGAAGTTTTTCTCATGTTTTATGTATTTTTGGTTAATACTCATCTATAGCATTACCATAGAGCATAATCATTGAACATTATGTGGATGTATTGTATTTTCAAAACAACACAACTACTTCATGAGTGCGAGAAAAAAATACTTCTTATAACAATCCCACAACACGTTGTACTAGCAAAGTTATTAAAATTTTCATTCAATAATATGCAACATAGGCAAAAGAGACCTTGAGGGTAATATGTAAAAATTATAGAAAGGCTAATGTACCCAAAACATTCTAAATGCTTCCTACATGCACGCACCTTGTACTTGGTAGAAGTTGTTTCGGAAGTTTTACACTACATAGAAAATATTCTAAATGTAAATATACTGAAGCTAAAGACCAAGTCTTCTGAAGCCGAAGACAAAGTCTTCCGAAGCATCAAGACAAAGTCTTCCAAAACCTTAAGACAAAGTCTTTCGAAGCCATTGATGTTGGAGTAAATCTTGTAAACAGGGACATTGTGAGGAAGTTTAATTCCTCTCTTCCTACACATTGGATACATTATTGTGTTGTTATCAAGTTAACTAAGAACCTTAAGACACTTACTCTTATAGTGTTGTATGGTATTCCTAGTGGCTACCAGATGAAGATGAACATGTAAAATCCATCTGGCAACTCCAACAATCAGCAGAGTTCACCTTCAGCCTTTCATGTGGTTGAAATAAATAGCAAAGAAACATAAAATCATCTCATCTAATACCCTGACGACTCGTAAAAGGTCCTTACATCAACTTCCTGGAGACACCATGAGAGAGCTACACCCAAAGGAAGCCTATTCGAATAGATAAGCTCTTCATAATCCTTTGTGTCTGCTGATGAAGGACATGCAACATTCTCATCCCCTTTGAAGACCTGTACTCTATGCATCCAAATGATATGGAGTACATGGAAATACTTCAGCAAATGGCTCTTCTCACTTACAGAGCCAAGAAATTTTACAATAGGATAGGAAGGAAGTTTCCTAGCAATGCAACTAGTGGAAAGTCTGGCCTGGACAAAAGTAAAGTGAAGTGTTACAAATGTAACCATATGGGACACTTTGCTAGAGAGTGCAAGGCACTAAGAACAAATGGTGTCCAAGCACAAACCATACAAACTACACTGATGGAGACAACCTAGAATGAGAATCCAAAGCAATAAGCTGCAGTTGTTGTTGAAGAAGAAGACTTTAACTGGAGCTTTCAGGTTGAGGATGCATCTCCAAATCAAGCACTGATGACTGATCATGAAGAAGCCAAGGTATTTGAACATCTTTATACACCTGAATGTATTGCTAAAGTTAACACATATAGGTCCTATAACTAGAGATGAGATATGATCTGAGTCTTTAATCATCTTAAAATCTGACTTCAAAAGAGTTGAAAATGATTACAAACTTAGAATATAAGATTTAGAAAAAAAACTATTTCCACTCTTAAACATGAATATACGAACTACAAGACTCAGATCAAAGACCTCATCACTAAGTTAACTAAATGTCAGGCTAAGCTTGTGATTAGCAAAGCCAGGGTAGAAAAATGTGTACTTGAAGAACATGATATCCTTATCCTTGCATGCAAAAGTTTGTTATCAGAACAAGCAAGGATTGAGATCTGCTGAGATAGATCTTCCATATACTTTATTGTTTGTAAGATCTCTAAGGTATGGAACTTATGAAGATAAGCTTCCCCTCATAGACCCATGAATGAAGAGGATGATAAGGAGATATTGAAGGATGACTATAAGAAAATGAAGAAGAGCATTCTAAGAATAGTCACTATTCTCCTAAGAAAAGAAAAGAAGTTGGTATGACCAAGTCCAAGAGGAAGAACTTAATCAGAAAAGCCAACAGGAAGTCAGAAAAGGCTCAAGAGATCAAAGCCACTTAGAACTATAAGCATAAATAAGTGTTTATCTCTACAAGGTTTGAAGTGGTAAAATTGATGACTTAAATATGAACTATTGTGCCAGGAGTTCTAGTTCTTGTCAAAATCATACTAGAACCAAGAAGAATGCAGATATGTTATGTACTATTGCTATAAAACTTGAACCATCCAATCCAAAGCCAAGTCTCACTCTAATAGGCTTGTCACATCACCTGAGAAGATAGAGATGGAAAGTGATCAAGTTTTGCTTTCTTCCCAAAAGAAGATTTTCAGAAGAAAGCAAATGGAGTACATCATGTGTGGTAGTACTTCTCATCTGGCTAAGAATTTGCCTCTATAATCCTAAAACTACTATCCATATGATTAAGAAGAAAACTCATGTGAAGATCAAGAAGAAGTCACCTTCAGAAGGAAATTTTTTACTTTCGGAATATCCAAAGTGAAGTAGATGACAATGTCTTTCGAAGGTCAAGTCTCCAATACATTCAAAGTTATCAAAACTTCTGAAGTATTGAAGGTCAAGTCAAAGCTTCCAAAGTTGGTGTGGAAGACAAAGGAAGACCAAATATAACTAGTTATATCTTTTTGTGCAGGAATAGCTAAACACTAATAGGAATGTATAGATCATTGCTAGTGGTTGTTCTAGCACATGACAGGAAATGGATCTTTACTTCAAAATTTGAGAAGATTGATGGAGGACCAGTTGCTTTTGAAGGAGATGTTAGAGATTACATTACTGGAAGGGGCAGGTTGATAAATAGTAAGCTTAGCATTGAGAAGGTAAACTTTGTTAAGCAGCTACGGTATAATCTATTTAGTGTATCTCAATTTTATGATCAAAGACACAACATGATCTTCAATGAGAATGAGTGCATTGTTCTCAAGCTCAGGGTGACCATTCCTCAGGAGCATATTTAGCTCAAAGCCCTCTGGAAAGGGAACATGTATAATATGGACTTGCAGAATACAAACCCTTCAGGAGAAATTTCTTGCTTCTATATAAAGCGAATAGTGAAGCGTCTTTCCCCTGGCATAAAAGAATATGGCATGTAAACTTTTAGAACGTGAATAAATTAATAAAGAATGATTTAGTAACTGTAATACCAAATAATGAGTTTACAATTAACGACCGTTGTGTTCATGTCTGAAAAGGAAGCAACATAAGGTATCTCACAAGCCAAGGAAAGAAACTTCATCACAATTACCCTACACTTGTTACATATGATCTTTTTGACCCCACTAATGTAATGAGTCTAGGAGGACCTTATATTATTTGGTAATCATAGATGACTTCTCAAGATTTACTTGGGTCATTTTCCTTAGAACTAAGGATGTGACTCATGAGATCTTGAAGAATTTCATTCTCAATGTGATCACAAGGTCAAGACCATAAGATATGATCAACTAAATTTGAAACCCAAATCCTTAAAACATTTTATGATGAAAAAAGTATTACAAAAAAGTACAGTGCTCCTAGGACTCCTCAGTAAAATGGTCTTGTTGAGAGAAGAAATAAGACACTACCTAAAGCTACAAGAACCATGTTCTCTAACTCTAACTGTCCATCGCCTTCTAGACAGAGGCAATGAACATTGCTTACTATATGTGAAACATAGATTTAATGGTGAAGACTCATGGTAAGACTCCTTATGAACTGTAGCATTAAAGGAGACATTTTATTGGTTTCCTCAGGTCATTTGGATGTCTTACACTATATTGAATACCAATGATCAGGTAGCCAATTTTGCTTAAAAATTAGATCATGGACACTTTATTTGATACTCTTCCCAAGCTAAGGTTTATAGAGTATACAATCTTAGAACTAGAGTAGTTAAGGAGTCAACAAATGTGACCATCACTGAACACACTCCTAGTGTGAAGGTTCTAGTCCTGATTGGTTGTTTGATCTTATTTTATTTACCATTATGTTAACAAGTGTTGGGAGAATGTTGAAGGATCAACAGGTATATTATCACCAGGAGATTCTAACCCAAATTTGAGTTAAGAGGACCTACCAATCACACTACTTCAACTGCAGATGAAGTTTGTATCAACACAACCATGACAAATTTAGCTCATACATCTAAGGTGACTACAAATTCCAGCTCAAAGGCACAAAACTCAAATGAAGAAGCTTCAAACATAGGAGTAAGTGGTAGTCGTGACAGTGATCAGAGTTTCTTGATGTTTACAATCACTCCATGGAAGACAACATCAATGATTTCATAGACTCATTGGATCAAGCTTCTCTTAATAAATGTACTAATATGGTGGGTGATTCTTCATAATCTTATCTGAATATCTCTAATCTAGATATCCCCAATCAACTTGATATGATCTCTCAACTTAGGATCCCCAAGTCACACCCCACCACAAACATCATTAGAGATGTTGACAAGGGGGTAGAACAAAAGGAAAAACTCATGAAAAATGTGTTTGTCTCTATTATGGTTTCCAATCCCAATAGAGCCAAAAAAATTTGATGAGGCTTTAAAGAAAGGAAGTTAGGTAGAAGCTATGCAAGACGAGCTGCTTCAATTCAAAAGGCAAAGGTTTGGAATCTATTTCCTCTTCCTCTACGAAGACTACCATAGGAACCAAGTGGGTTTTTAGAAACAATAAGGATGATAGAGGACTTGACATCAAAAACAAGGCTAGACTACTTGTTCAAGGACACACAAAAGAAAAGGGAATTGACTACACATATGTTTTTGCTCATGTGGCAAGACTTGAAGTTGTTAGAATATTCTTAGCCTTTGCTACATCCAAGGATTTCAAGGCCTGCCAACTTGATATCAAGTGTGCATTCTTAATGGGTCGATTGATGAAGAGGTGTATGTCAAAAAACAACCTAGCTTTGCAAGTCTAGATCATCCTCATTATGTCTACAAAATTTGTTAAACTCTTTATGGGCTGCATTAAGCTCCAGGAAGTGGTATGTGACTTTTCTTAGTATCTTTGTCTGCTTGGCTATAAAAGGGGTACTATAGATGGAACTCTTTTCATCAAATTAACAGGGAATGACTTAATATTTGTTCAAATGTATGTAATTGACATTATCTTCGGGTCAACTATCCAAAGTTCTATAAAGACTTTGAGAAGCTGATGAAGAATAGATTTGAAATGAGTGCCATGGGAGAATTCAATTTCTTTCTGGGATTCAAGTGAAGCAACTTGAAAGTGGCATCTTCATAAGTCACTCAAGTATGTACAAGACATACTAACTAGATTCATCATCATTGGTTTTAAGGTTGCAAAGACACCTATAGCCAAAAATCACTCACTAGACATGATCTTGAGGAGGAGTATGTGGATGAACACCTTTGTAGGGCTATGATGAGTCTCTTATCTATCTCTTAGCCAGCAGGTCGGATATCATGTTTGTCACTTACATTTATGCAAGATATCAAGCCAACCATAAGATGTCATAACCGGTTGCTGCTAGAAGAATTTTAAGATATCTCAAAGGTGCTCCAACAGTAGGCCTTTAAAATCCAAGAATTTTGACTTAAATCTATTTGCCTATATAGATAGTAACTATGGTGGTTGCAATATGACTGCAAAGTCTACATCCAGGGGATGTATTAACTGTAATATGACTACATCCAGGGGAAACAATCCTATATGTTTGTATTAACTGCTGAAGCTAAATACATTATTGTTGTTAGCTGGTGTGTTCAAGTTCTTGAATTTAGAATCAAATGTAGGACTATGATTCAACTTCAAAGAGACTCCCATCAGCATAAACAACAATAGTGTTCTCTCTGCTACAAAGAACCTTATGCAGCACTCAAGGACAAAACCACAACAACATCAGGTATTATTGATTAGAGATAACTTTGAAAAGGGCTTAATAAAACTAGTTAAAGTTTACACAAATGAACAATTTGCTAATCTTTTCACCTAAGCATTTGATGAACAAAGATTTTAATATCTTGTATCAACTATTGAGATAATTAACCTTGAGTACATTTTTCTTAAACTTAACTCAATATTATTTTCAAAACATGTGTATCCTAAATTGTCTATTTTATCATCATTATAAGCCAATGTATGCTTTGGAAAAAAATATTTAAATCATATTCTTATATTTTAAAAAAATTGAATATTTTTCCTTTCAGAAGATATCTGGTTTCCTTCGAAAGAAGTTTCTCTTCAAACCAAATAACTACTTTTGTTAATTTACCTACGGAAGAAATTCTTAAATATCTTTCGAAAATTAAATTATCTTATAAGTACCTATATGTTCTTGAAGAACAATTTTCTTCCGAAAACAATTAAGTATTGGAAGATTTATTCTCTTCAGAATGAAAACTCCAAGTCTTGATCTCTTCGGAAACCAAATATGTCTCAGAAGTGAAAAGTCTATTAGTACTTTCCTTCTGAAGCAAAATTTTCACAACTCTTAGAATATCTTTAGAAGTAAAATTGGCTTCAGAAGCTTTATTAAAACTTCCGAAGACAAATATGTTCAGAAGATTTTTGACTTCCAAAATAACTATCATTTTGGGCACTTTTTAGAGGTGGCACCGACATCCAGATTTCAAAGGTTAACCTTTTCTATTAACTTTGTCTCAAATCCAATTCATATATATATACCCAATGGTTCCCCCTTGCTTACTTTACTCCTCATTTGTAACATTCTTTAACCTAAATTCACCCATAAATCACCTTTGTTCTTATCTTCCTTCACACCTAAGCTTACTCAAATGGCAAACCTTGATCGTGAAAACCAGCCTGGTTTTCCATGTAACTTGACAGGCAACACAATCAGTTGTTTTGTTGAACTCTGAGAAAGATAGAAGTTTCTCAAATATTTGCTGCTTTCTATCTCTGTCAAATTACTTCACCTCCCTCACCATTGATCCTCCTCTCTTTGAGTATCAACTTCTGGACTATTGGAGGATCTGTCAAGAGGTCACCATGGATAGGGAGAAGGCATTGTCTTCTATAGTACAGGTGGACCAATCTTTATCACTTTGCCATCATAAACACTCATCTTTAGTTGGATGATCTAGAAGGTGATTTGTCCTTTCCTAAAACTGTTGTTGACCACTCCTTTGAGTACATGGCCTATGATGGAGATTTCTCTGTAACTACCTTCAGGAAAGGAAAGGTCTCTTCAAAATGGAGGTACCTACTCCATGTAGTCATACATAACTGTCCAAGAAGCATAGAGGAACATGATATTCTTATCCTTGCATGCAAAAGTTTGTTATCAGAATAAGCAGGATTGAGATCTGCTGAGATAGCTCTTCCACATACTTTTTTATTTAGCGTAGCTGTATAGTAGAAAAGCAGCAAAGCTGATCGTAGAAAAGAGAAGGGAAACGCTCTCTAAGGGGAGTCGCGAAAAGAAATGGGTTCGAGTCCCAGAGCCCATGATGTGAACAAGGCAAAGCCTTGGTTAGGATCAATATTAATTTGAATTATGATATTTCTATCTTTTTTACTAGCAAAATTGTGGGAGTGTATAGCAAATGATTATGCTAAGGTATGGAACTTACGAAGATAAGCTTCCCCTCGTAGACCCATGAATGAAGAGGATGATAAGGAGATATTGAAGGATGATTATAAGAAGAGTGAAGAAGAGCATTTAAAGAAGTGTTAGGATTCTCCTACGAAAAGAAAATAAGTTGGGATGACCAAGTCCAAGAGTAAGAACTTAATCAGAATAGCCAATAGGAAGTCAAATAAGGCTTAAGAGATCAAGGACACTTGGAACTATAAAATAAACAAGTGTTTATCTCTACAAGGTTTGAAGTGGTAAAAATCGATGACTCAAATATGAACTCTTGTACCAGGGGTTCTAGTTCTTCTCAAAATCATCCCAAAACCAAGAAGAATGCAGATTTGTTATGTAATACTACTACAAAGCTTGAACCATCCAAATCCAAAGGCAATCTTACCCTAAAAGGATTGTCACATCACCTGAGAAGATAGAGATGGAAATTGATCAAGTTTTGCTTTCTTCCCAAAAAAAGATTTTCAGAAGAAAGCAAATGGACTGCATCATGTGTGGTAGTACTTCTCATCTTGCTAAGAATTTGCCCCTATAATCCTAAACTACTATCCATATGATTAAGAAGAAAACTCGTGTGAAGATCAAGAAGAGGTCACCTTTAGAAGGAAGTCTTTTACTTTCGGAATATCCAAAGTGAAGAAAATGACAATATCTTTCGAAGGTCAAGTCTCCAGAACATTCAAGTTTTCAAAACTTTTGAAGTATTGAAGGTCAAGTCAAAGCATCCAAAGTTGGTGTGGAAGACAAGGAAGACCAAATATAACTAGTTATATCTCTTTGTGCAGGAATAACTAACATTAATAGGAATGTTTAGATCATTACCAGTGGTTGTTCTAGGCATATGACAGGAACTGGATCTTTACTTCAAAATTTTGAGAAGATTGATGGAGGACCAGTTGCTTTTTGAAGGAGATGTTAGAGGTTACATTACTGGAAGGGGCAGGGTGATAAACGGTAAGCTTAGCACTGAGAAGGTAAACTTTGTTAAGTAACTTGGGTATAATCTATTTAGTGTATCTCAGTTTTATGATCAAAGACACAACATGATCTTCACTGAGCATGAGTACATTGTTCTCAAGCTAAGGGTGACCATTCCTCGTGAGCATATTTTGCTCAAAGCCCTCAGGAAAGGGAACATGTACAATATGGACTTGCAAGATACATCCCTTTCAGGAGAAATTTCTTTCTTTCTATATAAAGCAATAGTGAAGCATCTTTCCTCTGGCATAAAAGAATGTGCCATGTAAACTTTTAGAACGTGAATAAATTAATAAAAATGATTTGGTAACTGTAATACCAAATAATGAGTTTACAAGTAATGACCGTTGTGTTGCATGCCTAAAAGGGAAGCAACATAAGTATCTCACAAGCCAAAGGAAAGAAACTTCATCACAATTACCCTATGCTTGATACATATGGATCTTTTTTACCTCACCAATGTAATGAATCTAGGAAGGACTTTATATTATTTGGTAATCATAGATGATTTCACAAGATTCACTTGGGTCATTTTCCTTAGAACTAAGGATGTGACTCATGAGATCTTGAAGAATTTCGTTCTCAATGTGATAACAAGGTCAAGACCATAAGGTATGATCAAGGAACTAAATTTGAAACCCAAATCTTTGACACATTTTGTGATGAAAAAAGTATTACAAGAAAATACAATGCTCCTAGGACTCCTCAGCAAAATGGTCTTGTTGAGAGGAGAACATGCACTAATTGAAGCTGTAAGAACCATGTTCTCTAACTCTAAACTGCCCATCACCTTCTAGATAGAGGCAGTGAACATTGCTTACTATGTGTGAAACATAGTTTTAATAGTGAAGACTCATGGTAAGACTCCTTATGAACTATGGCACAAAAGGAGACATTTTATTGGTTTCCTCGGGTCATTTGGATGTCCCTGCACCATATTGAATACCAATGATATGGTAGCCAAATTTGCTTAGAAATCAGATCATGGACACTTTATTCAATACTCTTCCAGGGCAAAGGTTTATAGAGTATACAATCTTAGAACTATAGTAGTTGAGGAGTCAGCAAATGTGACCTTCACTGAACACACTGCTAGTATGAAAGGTTCTCGTCCTGATTGGTTGTTTGATCTTAGTTATTTACCAATTGTGTTAACAATTTTTGGTAGTATGTTGAAGGATCAATAGGTATGTTATCATCATGAGATTCTAACCCAAATTTGAGCTTAGAGGACCAACCAATAACACTACTTCAACTCTTATGGTAACTAACCCTATATATGAAGTTTGTATCAACACAACCATGACAAATTTAGCTCATACATCTAAGGTGACTACAAATTCCAGCTCAAAGGCACAAAACTCAAATGAATGAGCTTCAAACATAGGAGTAAGTGGTAGTCGTGACAGTGATCAAGAGTTTCTTGATGTTTACAATCACTCCATGGAAGACAGCATCAATGATTTCATAGACTCATTGGATCAAGCTTCTCTTAATAAGTGTACTAATATGGTGGGTGATTCTTCATAATCTTATCTGAATATCTCTAATCTAGATATCTCCAATAAACTTGTTATGATCCCTCAACTCAGGATCCACAAGTCACACCCGATCACAAACATCATTAGAGATGTTGACAAGGGGGTAAGAACAAAAGGATAAACTCATGACAAAAATGTTTGTCTCTATTATGGTTTCCTATCCCAAATAGCGCCAAAAAAATTTGATGAGGTTTTCAAGGATGGAAGTTGGGTTGAAGCTATACAAGACGAGCTGCTTCAATTCAAAAGGAAAAAGGTTTGGAATCTATGTCCTCTTCCTCTAGGAAGACTACCATAGGAACTAAGTGGGTTTTTAGAAACAAGAAGGATGATAGGACTTGTCATCAAAAACAAGGCCAGACTACTTGTTCAAGGATACACAAAAGAAGAAGGAATTGACTACACATATGTTTTTGCTCATGTGGCAAGACTTGAAGTTGTTAGAATATTCTTAGCCATTGCTACATCCAAGGATTTCAAGGCCTGCCAACTTGATGTCAAGTGTGCATTCTTATATGGGTCAATTGATGAAGAGGTGTATGTCAAAAAACCACATGGCTTTGCAAGTCTAGATCATCCTCATTATGTCTACAAAATTTGTAAAACTCTTTATGGGCTGCATTAAGCTCCAAGGAAGTGGTATGTGACTTTTCTTAGTATCTTTGTCTGCTTGGCTACAAAAGGGATACTATAGATGGAACTTTTTTTATCAAATTAACAGGGAATGACTAAATATTGGTTCAAATGTATGTAATGACATTATCTTCGGGTCAACTATCCAAAGCTCTATAAAGACTTTGAGAAGTTGATAAAGAATAGATTTGAAATGAGTGCCATGGGAGAACTCAATTTCTTTCTAGGATTCAAGTGAAGCAACTTGACAGTGGCATCTTCATAAGTCACTCAAAGTATGTACAAGACATACTCACTAGATTCAACATCATTGGTTTTAAGGTTCCTATAGCTAGAAACCACTCACTAGACATGATCTTGAGGAGGAGTATGTGGATGAACACCTTGTAGGGCTATGATTGGGTCTCTTATCTATCTCCTAGCCAGCAGGTCGGATATCATGTTTGTCTCTTGCATTTGTGCAAGATATCAAGCCAACCCTAAGATGTCATAACTTGTTGCTACTAGAAGGATTTTAAGATATCTTAAAGGTGCTCCAATAGTAGGCCTTTGGTATCCAAAGAATTTTGACTTCAATCTGTTTGCCTATATAGATAGTAACTATGTTGGCTGCAATATGACTGCAGAGTCTACATCTAGGGGATGTATTAACTATAAAATGACTACATCCAGGGGAAACAATCCTATCTGTCTGTATTAACTGCTGAAGCTAAATACATTATTGCTGCTAGCTGGTGTGCTCAAGTACCTAAATTTAGAATCAATGTAGGACTATAGATTCAACTTCAAAGAGAGTCCCATCCACATAGACAACATAGTGTTATCTCTACTACAAGAACCTTGTGCAGCACTTAAAGACAAAACATATCAACATCAGGTATCATTTGATTAGAGATAACTTTGAAAAGGGCTTAATAAAACAAGTTAAAGTAAACACAAATGAACAATTGCTAATCTTTTCACCTAAGCATTTGATGAACAAAGATTTTAATATCTTGTATCAACTATTAAGATAATTAACCTTGAGTAGTTTTTTCTTAAACATAACTCATATTATTTTTAAAACATGTGTGTCCTAAATTATCTATTTTATCTCCATTATAAGCCCATGTATGGTTTGGAAGAAAATATTTTATATCATATTATTATATTTTAAAAATTTTAAAACATTTTTCCTTCAGAAGATATATGGTTTCCTTTGAAGAAGTTTATGTCTTCAAACCAAATAACTACTTATGTTAATTTACCTTCGGAAGAATTTCTTAAATATCTTTCGAATATTAAATTAGCTTATAAGTACCTATATGTTTTTCAAGAACAAATTTCTTCCAAAAACAACTAAGTATTGGATGATTTATTCTCTTCAGAATAAAAATTCCAAGTCTTGATCTCTTCCGAAACCAAATATGTCTCAAAAGTGAAAATTCTCTAAGTATTTTCCTTTTGAAGCAAAATTATCACAACTCTTAGAAATATCTTCAGAAGTCAATTGGCTTCGGAAGCTTTATTAAAACTTCGAAGACAAAATATGTTCAAAAGATTTTCGACTTCCAAAATAACTATTTTTTGGGCACTTTTTCAGAGGTGGCACTGACATCCAAATTTCAAAGTTTATCCTTTTCTATTAACTTTGTCTCAAATCTGACAGGATCAGCGATCACACGTTTGATGTATTAGGATACAAAGCAGCGGAATACAAACTAGAATTAGACAAATTGTAGCAAGCAATCGATACTTGTAAGCATTAAGATCGCATACGGTTATAGGGAGAGAATATATATTTCTGATTTCAAGGAATGTTTATAGATGTAGAATATTTCTAATCAAATCAATCGTTCATTCCATTCATTCACCATTGTTACAATAAGTTGTCACTCCTTATATAGAGTGCAACAATCACTGCTGTTATCACGGAAAGTGACAACTGGCAGATCTAATACAAAAATAACTAATTCTTAACAAACTACTGAAATGTTCACAACTACTGAGAACATATCAGCATGTTAAGTACAAAATAAAACTACTGAAACTACAATGACTGAAGAAAAGCTCTTTAGTCGTTTTACAAAACTACTAAAACATAAAAATATAAAACTACTGAAACTAGAAATATAAAACTACTGATATCACAACTACTGAAGAAGTACTCTTCAGCAGTTGTGACAAACTACTGAGGCTTCAGTACTTGATCTTCAGACTTTGACCTCAGGTGTTTCATCAGCTGATGACTTCAGTAGATATCATCAGCTGATGTCTTCAGTCTTTGTCTTCAGACTTTGTACATCAGTTGTTGATCTTCAGCACTTGTAAACTCTTCAACTGTTGTACTTCAGTACTTTGGTCTTCAGCTTCAGCACTTGTGTTCTTCAGCTGTTGTACTTCAGCACTTTGGTTCTTCAGCTGTTGAGGTCTTCAGCACTTGATCTTCAGCTGTTGAAGTCTTCAGCACTTGTCAAACTGCTGATGAGGCTTTCAGCAGTTGTTGTGATACCATGTGGGACTTAGAGGTTTTCTGATCTTGGCTCATTGGTTCTTTTGGTCCAACAACTCCCCCTGAACCAATGCAGCCAAAACCTCTAACTTATTTATTCTCCCACTTATTGATGGCAAAATGTTGGTCTTTTTCCTTCTTGATCAGTAGAGAAGATGACCCATGTAAGCTCCGGCCTGGAAGAACCTCAAATATTTGTTTGGCAGAGTATGAATGGGAACTCGGTTTTGGGGAACAGGACACAGAGTTGTTATCCCATTCATGAGATTCACTTCCCCATAAGGGAGTTGGTTTGGTGGGTTTGTTTTGGGTGGTTTTGGTGTGGGAATGTTGACAGGCTGTGCTTGCATCCTTGAGGTGAGTGTGGCTTTTGATTGCTTGGCTAGCTCAGTCCTGCTCCCAGCACCCGCTTCATTCAAAGCTTCAATAACAAGCCCCTTAGTGTATGCTTCAGACGAACAGATCTTGGTGGTGATTGCCAAGATACTGTCCCTGGACCAAGCTTTGATTTCAATCATTGATCTTCCAAGATATTTTGCAATAAATCTTATCATGATTTCAAGCCTTTCTCTTTCTAACACTTCATAACTTGCCCATCTATCTGGATTTCTTCAATCTCTAGTTGTCGAATCTCATAGTCAAGTTTATTGGTGTCATGGCCTTGCCTAAACAGCTGATCAATGATGTTGTCCATTGATCTGATGTGTTCGGCATCAGCCTCTTTTATCAGTAGCTCCAAGGCTTTATCTTCAGCAATGTGCTCATCAGCACCTTTCTTTCGCTTGTAGGTGAGCATTGGTTGCTGTTCTTTCTCCTCCTTTTGGGCTTGCTTCGCTTCCTTCTTTCCTTGGATCTTTTCCTCTTCTTTTCTTTCACTGCAGTACTCTCCCCTTTTTTGGTTGCATTGGAGGAAGGGGTTTGTACCGCAGAAAGAGTCTTTTGGACAGCAGCATCAACCAAGGCTGTAATGTTGAGGAAAGCCTCTCATCAATGGCTTTGATCACTATATCATGATTATGGGTGTTATGAGAGGGAGGGAATTTTGGAGTACAGCACCTATTTGCTCAGGAGGGTTCTGTTCCTGAGAAGTAGGGCCTGAAGCAGAGGCAGGTGGTTGATTTTGGAGTGGCTCGGTGTTTGGGAAACCTTCAAGTGAAGGTGCCATCTGTGGGTGGATAGAGGCAGATGGTCTTTCTCCTTGTGAGAGTTGGTCAAGTAGGTTTTGCAGCCTACTGACTTTCTCTTCAAGGATTGTGTTCTGGGCAAGAACGTCATAGAAAAAGCCCAGGTCATCATCAGCCGAAGCTGAATCAGCTGACCTCCTGCTTAGAGCAGGATTTACATGCACTGGGTGTAGACCAGTTGGTGCATGTGCCCCTTGTGCTTGGTACTGGGGACTTCCAGCCTCAGGACAATGTCCATCATCAGCTGTTGCCTCTAGTGGGTCTTAGCAATGTTACCAGCCTCACTCTGGTCATGTGCTGAGTCAGAGGAGGTGGCAGTCTCACCAGATATTCTAAGCTCCTTGTCTACATCAGAGATAGAAGTGGGAAACCCCTGTGCTGTGGGTTCTCAAGTGCACTGTGTTCCTCCCCCTCAATTGTAGAGGTATTCCCAGTAGTAAGTGGTTTTTGGGGAGGGGGTGAGGAGTGCAATTGAGTCAGCACTTGTGCAACTATTAAAGTTGGGCTGTGAGGGGCGGTTGTTTGGGTGAGGGATAGAAGCAGTGTGCACCTGGGGAGGTTGGTGCTCTTCAATGGCAATCTCCTCAAGTGAGGAAGATCCCAGATAAGTAGGTACCCCTTGTGTGGTTGCTGCAGGCTCCTGTTGAGAGGAAGCCTAAGCGGCTGTGGCTGGAGGAGTCATTGTATCCACTAGGGGGTTTGGACTAGTGGATATATCCTGCGTTTGTGTTGCAGGGGCATCCTCAGGGGACTCAATTCCCTGAGTAGCCGTTTTGGGTTTCTTTTTGGTGGGTTTGGTGGGGACTTTGGATTTGGAGGTGGTGGCTGTGGGTTCCAGCTGCGTGGTTTTTCGCAGCTTGGCAGCCATTTTGAGTGTCCGGTCAGAGTTGTGCCGGGAGTATACTTCCGGCAGAACAGCCGTAGCAGGGACTCCCAAGCCAACAAGTCCCTCAGCATTAAGCTGGTCTGTAATAATGGCCATGATGAACCGTGGATATGGTATCCAACGGTTGGCAGTTAGTTTTTGAGCCATATCCTTGAGCTCTAAAAATATTATTTCAGAAAAATTAAGTGGTTGTTGCTCAAGAATAGAATACATTACCTGCTGCCATTTTGTGGACATTTGATCCCAAGACGACGTCTTAGGGGCCAAACATACATTCACCATGTGAAGATCAGGCGCTCAGCGTCATTAAAGTGTTTCTTCATGATAGTGGAGGCACTGAGATCGCCTTGATATCCATGTTGAGCAAAGGATAGATCTATGGTGCCCTTCGGATATCCAGCAGGAGAAGTAGCATCATTCAGTTGAAGAATTTGGCGGATTATTGCAGGAGTGATGACTACTTCTTTGGTGTTGACGACCGACCGAGGGATGGTGTGTTTTTCTCCCCCCAGTGGTAACAGTAACGTTCATCCAAAATTGGTGCAAGGATTCGGCATGTAATGTGGGATTCAGAAGAAATGCCGTGTTGTATTGGGACTGAACCATAAGATCGATAGCAGTATCGAACTTAGTCCAGATGGGCGATTTAGTGAGGTAGGCAACGCAGTTGTGTCGCGGTTTAATTTGCATAGACGCCATTGAGAAGAGGGAAGTTTTGGAGAGGAACGTTAGGTTTGAAGAAGATGAAGCAATGAGAGCTAAGTTAGGGATTATATAGGGTACGGGTAAGGAACGACTGAAGGATGTGGTGTTAGTCATCAGTAGTTTTAAACGACCGTTGACATGGTATTATCCTTTCAGACGTTGAAACAGCTGAAGTCGTGGTGTTAGGCATCAGTAGTTTAGAAAACTACTGAAGACCGTGGTTTTGACTTCAGATGATTGAAACAACTGAGGACTTGGTGTTTGTCATCAGTAGTTATGAAACTACTGAAGACAGTGGTTTTGTCATCAGCTGTTGTAAACAACTGAAGACTTGGTATTAGTCATCAGTAGTTATAAAACTACTGAAGACGTGGTTTTGCTTCAGTTGTTTAAAATGAAACAGCAGTTGTACAAACGACTGAAGAGAAAGTTCTCTTCAGCTGTTTTCGTCAATTCTTAGCTTTTCAGCTGTTTCAAACTGTCCTCAACACATTCATCAGTCTTTTTGGCTGATTTCAGTTGTTTCATAGGACATCAGTACTTATCTGTTTTTACTGATTGCAGTAGTTGTAACTGCATCAGTAGTTGTAACTACATCAGTAGTTTAGAACAGATGAAGTACTTCAGTACTTGTGAGACATTTAGCCTTCAGTAGTTATAAAACTACTGAGGTTAAAGAGCTCATCAGTACTTATATGTGACATAGGTACTCATGATCATCAGTATGAATTACTGAGATCATCAGTAGTTGTCACTTATTCTAGTTGCAGCATACCAAGCCTTAACACCAGGTTTTGGAAAGTTGAACTATCCAAAGGCTTAGTAAAAATGTCTGCAAGCTCATCAGCACTAGGCACAAACTTAGGATCAATCAGACCTTTTTCAAAACAGTCCCTTATAAAATGATGTCTGATCTCTATATGTTTGGTCCTAGAGTGCTGGACTGGATTTTTGACAATGCAAAGAGCTGAAGCACTATCCATTAACAATGGAGTCTTAGTCTCTGTAATGCCATAATCCAAAAGTTGGTTTTGAAGCCAGAGTACCTGAGATGTACAACTTGCAGCAGCAATGTACTCTGCTTCAGCAGTGGATGTAGCAACTGAGGTCTGTTTCTTGCTCTGCCAAGAAATCAAGCAGTTGCCTAGGAATTGACATCCACCAGAAGTTGATTTCCTGGTCAACTTACACCCTGCATAGTCACTGTCAGAAAAAGCAACTAATTTACCAGAATGTCTGTAGAATACCATAAACCTAGAGATGGAGTGCCTTGCAGATATCTAAAGATCCTCTTGACTGCAATCAGATGAGACTCTTTAGGTGCAGCCTGAAATCTAGCACAAACACATGTAGCAAACATAATATCTGGTCTAGAAGCTGTTAAATACATCAAGGACCCAATCATACACTGTAAAGTGTTTCATCAACCACTTTACCTTTCTGATCTGTGTCCAGTTGTGTGGTGCTGCTCATGGGAGTAGAACAAGACTTACAGTTTTGTAAATCAAACTTTTGCAAAAGATCTTTTGTATATTTGGACTGATGAATAAAAATTCCATCAGCCTTTTGTTTGATTTGCAACCCCAGAAAGAACTGTAATTCTCCCATGGCACTCATTTCAAACTTCTGTTGCATCAACTTTGTAAAGGCATCACACAACTTTGGATCAGAGGATGCAAAAATGATATCATCTACATAATTTGAACAAGTAGATTATGCTGCCCAGCTTTCTTAATGAATAAAGTCTTATCTATGGAGCCTCTAGTGAAATTGTTTTCCAGAAGAAAGTTTGATAATGTCTCATACCAGGCTCTGGGAGCTTGTTTTAACCCATAAAGAGCTTTATCAAGCTTATACACCCAATTAGGATGTTTATTGTCCTCAAAGCCTGGAGGTTGACATACATAACCTCTTCTTTATTTTTTCCATACAAAAATGCACTTTTGACATCCATTTGAAAACTTTAAGGTTTTGATAAGAAGCATAAGCTAAAAACAAATTGCTTCCAGTCTGGCTACAGGGGCAAAGGTTCATCATAATCAATACCTTCTTCTTGTGCAAACCCCTGAACAACCAGTCTGGCCTTGTTCTTAACAATAAGCCCATTTTCATCAGTTTTGTTCCTAAACACCCATTTAGTGCCTATTGCACACTTACCTGGAGGTAGAGGAACCAGTTCCCACACTTGCTGTTTCTTGAACTGAAGAAGCTCAAGCTGCATGGCATCAACCCATCCATTGTCCTTTAAAGCAATGTGATAATTCTTTGGCTCTTGCTGACTGATGAAGAGAGCATAGAAGCAGAAATTTGACAATTGACTTCTTGTTGATACTCCAGCAGTGATATCACCAATGATTTGAGACATAGGGTGATTCTTCAGATCTTGATACACAATGAGATCTGTGCAAGTGTTTGTAGCCGGTTCAGCAGCAACAGATGGTGATGGTGAATCATTTCCTTGAAACCAATCAGTGGATGGTAATTCAAAGGAAGTTGAATTCGAAGAAATCTCATCAGCATTTGTTGTGGATGGTGCTACTGGTGCTACAGGAACATCAGGTCTAGCTGAGTCAGGCAGCTGATCACTAAACCTGAAGAGGTGAGTACTGCAATCATCATCATCATCAGCAGTACCACCAGGTGGTGAACTGTTGACAGGAGCAACAGCAGGAGTTTGATAGGGAACATATTGCAGTATGTCCAAATCAAATAACTCCACAGGACTTTGTGGAATCTTGTCCTTTGGAGATTCATTAAACTTAACATGTAGAGTTTCTTCAACCATCTTTGTTCTGCAGTTGAAGACTCTGTATGCCTTGCAAGTAGATGAATAACCAACAAAGTACCCTGCATCCACCTTAGGATCAAATTTATGGAGTTGATCCTTTGTGTTGAGAATAAAACAGGGACACCCAAATGCTTTGAAAAATGAAATCAGAGGAGCCAAATGATGGAGAACTTCATATGGAGTCTTCATCAACCTCTGATTTACTAAAACTCTATTTTGCACATAACAAGCTGTGTTGACAGCTTCAGCCCAAAAGGTCAGTGGCAAACCTGAGTCAGCCAGCATGGACCTTGCAGCTTCAATGAGGGTCCTGTTCTTTCTCTCCACTACTCCATTTTGTTCTGGAGTCCTTGGAATGCTGAACTGCCTTTTGATTCCCTTTGAAAGATAGAAGTCATCAAGTGTATGATTTCTGAACTCAGTTCCATTATCACTCCTAATACACTTGACTGGAAGGAATACTGCTTCTCAATGTACAGCACAAAGTGAATAATCTTCTGAGCAGCCTCATCCTTTGAATGTAGAAAGAAAGTCCATACAAATCTGGAGTAATCATCCACAATTACCAGACAGTATTTCTTCTTTGCCATGCTCATTACTCTCACAGGACCAAATAGATCCATATGCAGTAATTGCAAGCAGGCAGTGGACTTGGACACTTCAATAGGAGGGAATGAGACTTTGTGCTGTTTTCCTTTTAAACAAGCAGTGCAGGTTTCATCACAGTGGAACTCCTTTATTGGTAAGCCTCTGACTAAACTATTGTGGCTAAGCTGATTCATGTTTTTGAGATTAACATGACCAAGCCTCCTGTGCCACAGTTTAGATTCTTGAGAAGAGGCTTGGAAAATAGGCAAGGATTGCCTTTGAGATCTATCTTCTTAGAGAGATCTAAGGCATACACTCTTCCTGTCCTGTTGGCTTTCAGGAGAGTGTGATCATCCACACCTTGTCAATCAAGTGCAAAACTTTGGATGACAGAATCCTACAGTTTTGACTGGTGAAAAGGGCAACATGGCCTTTATCACACATTTGACTGACACTCAAGAGATTGTACTTGAGATTTTCCACATGATTAACATCATCAAATTTGATTTCTCCATTGGAGACAAAGCCCTTACCGATGATGTAACCCCTAGCATCATTGCCAAAAGAGACAAATCCCTTCTTTCCTTGAGAGTAGTCATGAAGAAGAGCTGTTCCCAGTCATGTGCATAGATCCCCCACTGTCTACATACCAGATGCTACTTTGGCATGTTGAAGAACCCTGCAATAATAAACAATCAGTTAGTTTTAGAGACCCAAACCTTTTTGGTTTTGGGCCTGGTCTCATCAGATGGTAAACTAACAGGTTATTTGAAACAAAGCCTGAGAGGAAGAAGATGGTGTAGAAGAGGAGTCCTTTGGCTTGGACCTCCTTTTCTGTGGTTTCAACATAGGAGAATCTAGTTGGTTAACTCTACCCAACAGATGTTGTACCATCATCACCAGCTGTGTCTGATTTTGTGATAAAGCTTTCAGCTCATCAGACACATTGCTAGTGGAGTTTGATAAGTTCCTATGTTGCACCTTCTTCTTTTGAGCACCCTCAGCTGTCACCTGTTTAACCCCTTCCTTTTTGGATTTCTTTAAGGACTTAAGGGTTACAGGATTTGATGTTGCTGATACAAATGTGGTCTCAAACTCAGTTTTCATTTTTACCATTTTCTCATTAATTTCTTCTTTTGTTTGAGTTTGGAACCTCTTTTGTACCAACAATCATCTGTAAGATGATTGAACAAACCACATACTTCACATGTTTCTTCTTCATCTTAGGTTGATCATCAACTAAAGAGGGTGAAGCAACAGAAGACTTGTTCTTCAATGCTTTGGAAGCATTGTTTGCTTTCTTGACTACCTCTTTAGTAGTCTTCAAACTCTTTCTACTGCCAGTTTTCTTCTCTTCAGTACTGACAGCAGTTGAAGTTTGAACTTCAGGTGTTAAATCCTGCTCTCTAGTCCTTTCAGGACCTTCAGGATTAACTCCTGAGTTGATCAATCATTAATCATGTGAATGTCAGCATTTGAACCATCAACATCAGCTGATAGGTTCAAAGAGGGCTTGATGCTGACTGCTACTTCTGATTGTGCTGTATCAGAAGGTAGATCACATGATGTGATGGATTGGTTATCACTCTCACCATCAGATTCTACCTCTGCTCTTGGGGTAAAATCTGTAGGTGGAGCAGTGTGATTGTACCAATTCCAAACTTCACATTTGAAGCAGATTGCTTACTAAGAAGCATTTCAAAACCTTTGCATGATTGTACCCATCTATCACACTCGACCTGGGTAACTGCAAGGGTTTCTTTGAGATCTTTGTACTTCTCTAGAAGTACTTCTTCTCTAGCCTTATCATCAATTATTTGGCAATTCAGTTTATAAATCTCATCATTTTTATCTTTGAGCACAAACTCAAACTCAGCTTTGTTTTTGGAAATTATTTGTTCTAGCTCAATGTTCTTATTAATTAGAGCTACATTTGCTTCTCTAATGGAAGCAAATGCTGCTATGCATGGTTCAGAACATAATTTGGCTTTTGCCTCAGAGGATACCTGTGATACCTGAGGTGTAGAGGCATTAGAAAATGAAGTATCAGCAGACTCCAAAGCCATAAGAGCTAGATTCCCAAAGGACTGTCACCACCATGTTGACCAGCACCTGAGAACAGTTGATCATGACCAGACAAGTCATCTGGTAAACTGCTCCAGTCAACAACTCCTGGGGTGAAGAAGCTGTGTTGTTGAGGTTGAGTTGTTGATGAGATTGGAAGGCTGAGGTTCTGGTAGTGCATGAGGTTGTGGTGTCATAGGAACTTGAACTTGATTTGACTGTGGCATGTAATAACAGGGTACGGATATGGCATTTGACCCTGAGGAACAAAATATGCCGGAGATTGTTGTTGAGGATGATGACTAGAGGTGACAGGATGTTGCCCTCTGTGTTTTGACTATTGCCAGGAAAAGTCACAAAGGGTGCAGTGGAGTTAGATCCAGTTGATCTACACTCTCTTGCAAAGTGTCCAAGCCTTTGGCATTTGTGACACCTCAACTTGCTCTTGTCAAAACCACTTTGGTTTTGCCAGAGAGTCCTGGGAATTTTCTTCCAGTTCTTTTATAGAACTTCTGAGATCTGATATTTATCAAGGCCATTTGGCTCAAAATATCCATCTCTTCTAAGTCATCATCAGCAATCCCCTTGAGATCATCCATAATGAAACATAGATTGTCATTATTACACCCAGTAAACTGACCATCAACACTCACAAATGCAGAATCAAAGTGCTTGAAGAGAAATTAATATGCTCATCATACTGGCATTCAGATGAAGCATATTCTGACTCATGACCCACCAAGCAGTGTTGCCTTGTACAAAGTCTTCAGTGAGCTTTCCAGATGAAGACAGCTTTCTCTTCTGTTCTATCTCTCTCTCAAAAGTGAGCAGTTTCCCATGGAGTTGGGTGAGAGATAGTTTGTCCAAACTTGCACTGGAGCGTAGGACAATAGTATATGTGTCCCATCTCTCAGGCAGTGATCTGAGAAATCTGTTATTCATCTGAATATTGGTGTATTCAAGTTTGACCATTTTTAGTTCAGAGATCAAACAAGAGAACCGCTCATATTGTTGAGTCAGTGTCTCACCCTTTCTATGAGAGAATGTCTCATATTGTTGGGCAAGAATTTCTCTATTATTTGCCAAGACCTCATCTGTTCCTCCAAATTGTTCTTTCAAGGCAATCCAGAGGTCATGGGCAGTTTCATGATGCATTAGCCCAGAATAGATTTCATTTGGCAGTGCCATGGCCAGAATTCCATGGGCTTTTGCATCAATTTCAAGCAACTTCTTATCCTCATCTGAGTATTGCTCCCTCCTCTTCGGAACCATTTGATTGGTTTCCGGGTTATTCACCATAGGCTTGTGTGGACCATGTACCACTGATGTCCAACACCCTGCGCTGTTAACAGACAGTGATGGAGCATACGTCTTTGCCATATGTTATACTCATTCCTAACCAGCATAGGTGGCTTGGTTGAGGAACCAGTATTGTGAGGATCATTGGAGGGAGTAGTCATTTTTAGTTCAAAAACAATTTAGTTCAAGCTTTTAAAAATTTTAGACAGACCACAACAAACTCAATGAGAACCAAGAAAAGATCTCAGGATGAATGAGCAGAAATACAGAAAATTCAATCTCTATAACCGTTTCTTGCAAAAACAAAAGCTAATTCAATCAAACTTAGATCTTGAATAGCAGTTTCAATGATCAATTATTAGATCGATCAATGATTAACCTGCTCTGATACCATTTGACAGGATCAGCGATCACACGTTTGATGTATTAGGATACAAAGCAGCGGAATACAACTAGAATTAGACAATTGTAGCAAGCAATCGATACTTGTAAGCATTAAGATCGCATACGGTTATAGGGAGAGAATATATATTTCTGATTTCAGGAATGTTTATAGATGTAGAATATTTCTAATCAATCAATCATTCATTCCATTCATTCACCATTGTTACAATAGTTGTCACTCCTTATATAGAGTGCAACAATCACTGCTGTTATCACGGAAAGTGACAACTGGCAGATCTATACAAAAATAACTATTCTTAACAAACTACTGAAATGTTCACAACTACTGAGAACATATCAGCATGTTAAGTACAAAATATAAAACTACTGAAACTACAACGACTGAAGAACAAGCTCTTCAGTCGTTTTACAAAACTACTGAAACATAAAATATAAAACTACTGAAACTAGAAATAAACACAACAACTACTGAAGAAGTACTCTTCAGCAGTTGTGACAAACTACTGAGGCTTCAGTACTTGATCTTCAGACTTTGACCTTCAGGTGTTTCATCAGCTGATGACTTCAGTAGATATCATCAGCTGATGTCTTCAGTCTTTGTCTTCAGACTTTGTACATCAGTTGTTGATCTTCAGCACTTGTAAACTCTTCAGCTGTTGTACTTCAGTACTTTGGTCTTTCAGCTTCAGCACTTGTGTTCTTCAGCTGTTGTACTTCAGCACTTTGTTCTTCAGCTGTTGAGGTCTTCAGCACTTGATCTTCAGCTGTTGAAGTCTTCAGCACTTGTCAACTGCTGATGAGGCTTTCAGCAGTTGTTGTGATACCATGTGGGACTTAGAGGTTTTCTGATCTTGGCTCATTGGTTCTTTTGGTCCAACAAAATCCAATTCATACATATATATATATATATATATCTAAATATATATCTATAGATATATATCCCCAATGGTTCCCCCTCGCTTACTTTCTTCCTCATCTATAACTTTCCTAACCTAATTCCCCATAAACTAACTGCCTTTGTCTTATCTTCCTTCACACACTAAGCTTACTCAATGGCAAACCTTGATTGCAAAACCACCTAATTTTTCCATGGTAACTTGACAGGCAATACAATCAAGTTGTTTTGTTGACTCTGAGAAGATAGAAGTTTCTTGATATTGTTGCTTTCTATCTCTGTCAATTACTCCACCTCCCTCAACCATTGATCCTCCTCTTTTTGAGTATCACTTTTGGACTATTAGAGGACCTGTCAAGAGGTCACCATGGATAGGGAAAAGACATTGTTTGCCATAGTACAGGGGAGGATCAATCTTTATCACTCTGGCCATCATAAACACTCATCTTTAACTAGATGATCAGAAGGTGATTTGTCCTTTCCTAAACTATTGTTAACCACTCTTTTGAGTAGATGGGCTATGATGGAGATTTCTCTATAAGACCTTTAGGAAAGGAATTCTCTTCATAATAGAAGTACCTACTCCATGTAGTCATACACAACTTGTCCAATAAGCATAGTTCATGGAATGGGTCAAGCGGTCAAGTTTTGGTACTAAAATTTGTGTGTACTAACTTGAAACTTAGACCCCTTAGAATATTACATATTCTGTAGATATGTCCAACACATTCTCAACTGTGAACTAGGCTCACAACTGAGGGGAACATGTAAAGTTCTTAAATTATGACAGATGAAGCTTGAATCTTCAACCCCATAAGGAAGCTAACTGTTGGCTCCTTAGGGGCGAAAACAAACCTTGTCCCAAAAATGTTAGAGCTCATAGCTTAAGGTGAAAACAAGCAGCACCAACTAGTTTTGAACCATACCTTCTACTTCTCATCCACTCACATAGCCACAAATAATCATCACCTACTAGATAAAATCCAAACAAACCCCTACACAAGCTACTTAGCTTGTGCAACACCACATATCCAACCATATAGGAGGAAGTGGACACTTGAGGTTGCTCATACTTAGTCTGATGAGCTCACAAGCCTAACTACCTTAATACTTCACTTGGAGTCTCAAAACTCTAGTGAACACCTACAGGGGACTGTTACATCCCCAGCCTCTTGATCTTAACTAACCAATACCCAACCTTGAATTTTGTGATGATGAAGACATGGGGTTCAGTGAGTACCATGAGTCTTTCTTCTTATCCCCTACTTAAAGAGAGATGAGTACTCCTACCTCTCCCTTGTCTGGCCCACTTCATTCATCAATTACTGAGGTGGATCTCCCTGAACCTATTTAGGAGGTCCATATGGAATAGGCTCTTACTTTTTCAAGTGATTATATCATAAGACCTCAACCAAGACAACTCAGCCCATTGACACTCCACCTGAAGTTGTTAGTGTGTAGGGAAATCCACCAGCCAAGAGCCCTATGCTGGTGGTGAGGAAGGACTTTGGTCCAATTCTCTCATCCCCCATGATTCTTCTGAAGAAGGTGAGGGGAACATCAAGGTGAAAAAACTGTCAAAAAGATGCATCTACTTAGTCTCTAAGGTTAGTCACTTGGAATCTCAGGTGAATATCTTACAAAGAAGGATCAATGATTAGCAACTTAAGCTTTCTTATCTCAAGGAGAAACTAAATAGGAAGCCTTTAAGAAGAGCTCCACCAAGAACACAAGAACCTATGGATATGATAGACCTAACCGCTAGCTCACCTATGCACGAGGGTGAAGTACCAAAAAAAGGGAGAAAGCCCAAGCAATCATAGAACTTGGGAGTTCTTCACAGGGTATGGACATTGAGGATTCACCACCATCACTTGTAATTGTCCATGCCGAGAAACCTCCTCTAGTTCATATAATGTGGATTCACTCATTCAAATCCTGTTTGAGGAGGGTATCCCTAGAGCTATGCCTACTCCATCTTATTACATTGAGAACCCAATCATGGGATGGAGGTATGATGCTGATAGGATACCTCTAGTGATCTCAAGAACTCAGGGACAACAAAAATCTTCAATTTCTACAACCTGAGGTTCTATGAGAGCACATATCTTATTGAACTTCCACTTGTCAACACCAAGCCAACACAGACAAGTTGAGGTGGACTCTAAGATTAGCTTTAAATGGGAAACCTTGACAGAAGGCCCTTGAGATAGATATATCTTTCAGCACCCAGTACCCTCAGTAAGGCACTAGCTAGTGATGGTTCTTTATAGCCTCTCTCTGTCAAGAGTTTGACTGCTACATTAGGCAATAAAGGCCAAAATCTCTTCACCCTAAGCCATAAAGGCCTAGGAGTGATAAAGGAAAAAGGAAATTAACTCCTAATGAATTAAGAAGAGGGGAGAGAGAGGATGGTGGAAGCTATGGGGTGAAAGTTCTATTGGGTCCTTAGGCTTTATGGAATCTTCTATCATGGTTGTCCTGAGGCCAAACACTTAGAATGATGAGTTGAGGGGATTCAGGACAAACTACTTAGGGACGAGGAACTATGAAGTGGATGAAATTAGTTCTCTCGCCTTAGAAGAACAAAAAAACTGGTAGAGATGGAAATGTCTAAGGAGAGGAAATAGCAGAGGATACAGAGTTACTTCTCAAGATAAAAGAAGAGAGAAGACAGAAAAGATCTACAAGCATGCTCCTACCCTCTCCATAGTTTAATAAAGCCTTGAGTTAGAGGTTGTGGCAGCTAAACAAGGAACTGAACAACATCAAGTAGATAAAAAGCTGACAGACAAAGCATGATTAACTACTTGAGTGCTACAGTACATTGAATTTGAGTATCTTAAGAAGATGGAACAATATTTGATTAAGGAACAAAAGGCTGCTAAGAGAAAAATAAGGGAGAAGCTGCAAAGTCAAAAGCCATCATCTAGAAAATTCAAAAGAAGTCTGTTGATAGACAGAGGATGATCAGCTTCATGAAGCTGTATGGATTCTCTGAAAAGAGGTTCGTCCAATGTCTCTATCTACTATGGATAAGCATATAAGGGTGATCAAGCAGAAGATTAAGAAGGGAGAACTTATGGACTTTCATTCTCCATCAAGCAAAGCTCCTTTTGAGGTTGAGGTTAAGGTTGAACCCACTCAAACAACACAACTTGAACCTAGAGTTGCATCTTAGCCAACCCGATCTTTTATTCCACAGTAAGGTCCTGCTCCCTTTTGCTCTAACTTGTGAGGGAAGAGGATCCAACTAAAAAAGGCATAATTGAACAAGTTGGTGCTTAAAACCAGTCCTCTCAGTCAAAGACTCCAAAGAGGAGAAAAGGAGGCTTTGAAAAGTATATAAGAATAAGACAAAAGCATCCACCTCCAACCTCATTATGATTCAAAGCATCCTAAGGAAGTGCAATAAGAGACTATTCAACCAACTCCATCTCAAGTAGAGCCTTTTGCATATAGAATACCATCTTGCCTTGGACTTTTGCTACTAATCGAGATAGATCGTATGCTATTAGAGATCAAGTTAGTCAAGATATCTAATTCCGGCAAGACATGCTTGATCTACCTCTATATGATCTCCATGGCATGATAAGATATTATGAGAGTTTGAGGGATCTTGATTGAATGATGAAGAACAGAATGGTCTTATGCTAATGAGGACTGTTAATTCCTGAAGAACTTCTCTGTTTTTATAGCATTAGCCTAGGGGAAGTTTGTAAGGTTTATAAAAAGCATGATGCACCCAAAACATTCTAAGTGCTTCCTGCATGAAAGTACTTTGTACTTGGTAGAAGTTGCTTCGGAAGTGTTACACTACACAGATGCAAAGACCAAATCTTCGAAGCTAGAGATGAAGTATTTTGAAGCTTCAAGACAAAGTCTTCCAAAGCCATTGAAGTGAAGACTAAATTCTCCAAAAACAAAGAAGATATGTGTTTCTTGGATGTACTTTTACATAAAACTGACCCACTTTATGTTGCAACTATGAACCTCACCAACTTATACAAGTTAGTGTTAAGCTACATCCTTTTTCAACTGTACATTGAGGTCTTGAATCTATACCTTCTAGTTTATGTACTTATCATTTTTGTGATATATTAGGATGTGAGCTATGGTATGTCATAGTCACTAGTCAAAGGCAACCTGCCTTTTGACTTTACATTGATCTTGTTGTTTAGATTAGTGTTCCCAGCTGACGTTCAAAGTATGGTGGTTGTAATTGTAGTATAAAGTATATCAGGTCTTAGTATTTCTAGTATGCTTTGAACACATTGTAAAAGAAGTTGTGGACAATACACTTTATCCTTAGAAACCACATTCACTTATTGTTGTTCTTAGTTCTATCTCTTTGTTTTGCTTGTGTTCTTATATCATAATATGTCTGGTTTCCCTATTTGATTTGTTAATGTTTTAAACACTCTTCTTATTATGAGACTGGTGTATTCAACTCCCTTAAACAAACCTACAATGTAACTTAATCAAGAATTATTGCTACCGCCGCTCTATTTGTTTTTACAACGTGCAAAACTAGATAAATGTTTAGTTAATTGAAATGAACAATGGACAAATGGTTTTAATTGTAAATCTTTGCAAAGAGAGAACAACATTCACCTCCCTTTCATGCTTAAAACAAAGAGGGTTAGAAATTACTTGTTACACAATTTTAAATTTCTTATTGCTTCTTTATGCTCCCTAGGGTTTGTTAGGTCTAGGATCAATAGATCAAGTCCATTTGTATAGGCTTAGAACTTGAATTAATATCCGTAATTAATGCTTGTAATTCATTATTATGTATGCCTTAAATGTATAGGTTAACCCATATATATGTGTGTTGATTTATGTATGTTTACAGGTAAAACATTATAATTGGTAAAAAAATTCACCAAGTGTAAGAAACATCTACGGATGAATATTTTGTTCTTCTGTAGATATATTTCTTACAAGTAAAATACATTGGAAGATCTTCTGCGGGTGAACAACCAAATCGAGGATGGAAAAGCAAGATTGCTTCGGAAGAACAGACTCCCGCGAGAGAACAACATCTCAGAAGACCATAGTCTTGCGGAGTTCCACACTTGTATTTAATAATACAAGTGTTACAAGTCATAAGTCAACAAGGCAGTTATGTGAATCCCAAAAGATCCGGTGATTCCTTAACATAAACAATTCCAAATCCCAAGAGATCAGGTGTTTCTTTAACAAAAACATTATGGTCTATAAATATGGATCCTAGGTTTCAAATTAGGTTACGGCTTCAACGGCAAACATCCAAGCAACATTACAACCACCAACATCACATCAAATCACTCAAATCAAAACCCCGTCACATCATCAACACTCAAATCAATACCATTCATCATTCATTGTTTATTCAACTATAATCATTAATATGTTTTTAATGAAATACGTTTGAATTGAATATTTGTTTGATCATTAATTGTGTTTCATTAATTATTTCATCTTATTCTTTAATCATTACTGATATTGAAATTAATACAAACAATTAAACCAAGTTAACGTTGATTCCGCAAACATTCACTTGACTTCAATCAACACTAATAATTTTTTTGCGATTCTTGGATTCATAGGGTTTTCCTAGATATATGTAAGAGATAGCTTTATGGATTACACATAATAAGTTAAAAGAAAACACTCAAATCATAAGAGAAATACGAGGTTGCGAGACACCAATATGATGGAAAAATCTCATCACACAAAGCTTGGAGTTGCTACACGAGAACTTAATGTTCTCGTGCAAGAACATCTAAATAGAATATATAAATTGTTTTCTTGTATTTCATTATGTGTTTTCATTTGTAAAGGTGCGCTAAGGGTGAGAGAGCAAAGGGTTGTGTGATAGGCCCCTTTTTTGTATTGTAATCATTTGATTGATAATATTCGATTAAGTTTGTTTTATGTTCGTTGATATCACACACATACATCCGTCTTAAATTGATTATTAAGTGTAACAATATTTGGAATCAGTCTTGATGAGGACTTTGCATTTGGTATAAGAGCAAGGTGTTGTTCTTAATACAAGGATTTTCATTCCACGAACATCAGTTTGAGATGCTAAACATGGAGGTTGAAGATATAAAGGTTTAGATTTAATTGGGGCCGCTTTCAAATGTTAAAAGGTGAAACCGTGGTGAACACGCATGAAATCGGCTTTGTTACATCATTATGCTTGGTATCTTTGACTTTTGGTGGAAAACGGAGTTTTGAGATCGTAGCAATGATTTGAGATCATAAAAGTCAATTTTGGTCGAAGTTTTCACGGGAGTAACTTCATCATGTGAGAACTTTGAAAAAATAACCACATTTTGCAAGAACTTTTACGTGAGAGAACTTTTCATGAGAAAACTTTTCCATGCGAGAACCTTCAGGTGAATACTTTTTATTAAAGAACTTTTCATGCTTTTCCATAAGAAAACTTTTTATTAGAAAACTTTTTATGAGAAAACTTTTCCTGTAATACTTTTTCATTAGAAAACTTTTCATGAGAATATTTTTTCATTAGTAACTAGTCTTTATGAATTACAATATCAACTAAAACCAAACACTCAAACCATGCTAGAAATAGAAGGATTTGACAACCCCAGATTATGGAATAATCTCATTGCGCCAAAACATAGAGTTGTCGCACGAGAACTTAATGTTCTCGTGCGAGAACATCTGGATAGTCCATATAGATATTTTTTGTTTGTATTTCAATATGTGTGTTTATTTATAAAGATGCACTGAGGGTCAGAGAGGATAGGGTTAGGTGATAGCCGCCCAAGGAGAGCTCACCTAAGGTGGATCGAGCGTAGGGTTTGGTATATTAGTCATTTGATTAATAATATTCGATTGATTTGTTTAATGTCAAGATATCACAGACGTACATATCCGTTTTATTTCATTATCAAGTGCAACATATGTGGACTCGATCGTGATGATGACATTGCATTATATAATACCCATCCGTAGAAAATGATGACATAGAAAAAAAATGACTTAGACTTCTATTATCAGCAACAATATCATCTATTTGTACTTGTATTGCTACCGGCACTAGATCTGATTGCATAACAGTGATGTTGAATTACTTCTTACCACTTCCTTCCCTAATCCAATGAAATTTCATAAAATATTTGCATGTACCACAATAGTTTTTAATATTCCAGAACAACATGACCTCGTCATTCCTTCTAAAATAAAAGACCATGATCACATGTTTTCTATTTATTTGGTGTTATGTTAAAGGTTCCATACACCCTTCTCCCTAGCTAATAGCTTTGACTTGAAGTTCATGCATTTGATGGAAAGCGGTTCTGGACAATTTACGTTTATTCCAATATGATTTTTTCGAGTATGAAATTCTCGTATGGTGGAAAAAAGATTTTTGTGCTTCATCTTTTAACCTAGAAATGCACGGCTATAGTTTTTGTGACACGGTCTACATTTTTTCTCCATTTCGGACATTGAAAAGCTTGCATTAAAAACACAATCTTGTATAATTCCAATTGCTCTAGTGTCCATTTGCCTTTGATAATGCTTGTGCACGTTTGAGTGTGATATACTTCGATGAAGTTAATATGTTTATGTGGGACTTGTAGAGTGGGCTTAATGTGTGAAGATAGGAGAGATTTAGCAAGGTTTCAATAGAAGTTTGATCACAAAGTTAGATTTGTAGGAGATATTTACGTAGACCATTGAGTTATAGGAAATTTAGCAAGGTTTCAATTGAAGATACCTTAAGCACAATACCATTGAGTTATAGGAAATTTGGCTAGCATACTTCTCCATAACAAATATGCTACAGATTACAAGTAAAACCCCCATTCTGAGGAATCCATTCTATAATAACCGCACAACACGAGTACTTAGTTTTGTCTTTTATCTTAAGGTGTGAGTTGTAGCTGATCACTAAAAGATGGTATTTAGTGTTTTACTTGGACTTTATAAAATTTGTATTAACATCCTTAAAAATCAATTTTGGCATCTAGTTGTTAAAAACTATATTGTTAACTATGTAGCTTGTTTGTTCGGATACGTACTTCATATAATATAGTTTAAGCAATCGGTAATTTTATTCATTTTTATTGTATTTATCTATTTGACACCGGTAGAAGCATCTTATTTGGTATTTGAAATTTTTACCATTTATAAAACAAATTTTCTAATTCAAGGCGAACCTTAATAGAGAGGGCGAATCTTTTTTTCGTCTTTTTATACATCATTAGTGTTAATTTTTTTGACCATGTAGTTGAAAACCTTTTATATATTGAGTTCACTTCATTAAAATAATTTACTTTCACAACAACGCATCTACAAAAATGTTCAAGGTTCATCATTGTTCTAATTAATTTTGTTACAAGTGATTCCATTACTCCATTGCCTATGCCACTTAGAAAACATGTTCCTCACCTGAACTTAAGCACAAAAACTAAATGTTATGCCTTGGAAGTTGATAGTGTGTGGTGTTCGGGCCGGTGGTTAGGGTGAGTCTCATAACCAAAAGGCTGTGGGTTTAGAATTTCATGACACAAATTTATCCAAAAACAATTGTAGGTATTGTTATTAGAAAAATGTCTTCAAAGTTGGTTTTCTATATGGGTTGGACCTTTTAAATAATATTAATCACGTGAAAACTACATCACTTTTTACCCTTTCATGGTTCAAACGTGTGAGTGGACAAGTTGATGTCTATTTATTGGGTTAGAAGGAGGTCATACTTTTAGAATATGAATATTAATGTTCCTATCTATTTCAGTCGACCAAACTCGTAAGAAATTCACCGAAGAAGACAAGATTATACGCCATAACTTTCTTATATATTTCTCATGATGAAAGATTACAATTAAAAAAGGAATAGTGAACTGGAAAATGTAACCGGGTCTCTAGCTAACAATGACGAAATGCAACTAAACCATATTTCTTTTTCATGCACACTCTTCGTGAAAGACAAATGAGTGTTGAACCCTTGAATCTAGTATTCATGCAGGAACGGTCGGGCCATACCCATGATATGAGTAAATGGAGCCGTAATAATTTGCATTGTGTTTCACAAAGCACAGTCAATATTTGTTTCTGTACAATAATCCATTTCGTATGACTAATTTTAACCAACAAAAAGTATCTCACGCCTTTTGTGTTGATGATAATACCTATGCGACTACATTAAGTAACATATGGCATCGAGCTTGTCATAAATGTTTACAACTTTGTATTGATGATTCTCACCACCAAAATTATGGAGTGATTGTGATGTTTAAACATCACTTTTATTATATGGTTTGAAAGAGCCGAATGTCCTAGAATCTGTGTTACCAAAGCATATTCATTCTTAATTTCCTACCCAAAGTGATCCCAGAATAATTGTGTTGTCCATAACCTTAGTCTAATACATATTCATAAAATTGGTCGGATTAGTATGGTTTTTTGCTTCAAAGTCGCTTAATTAGTACAAAATTCCATCAATTTTATGAACCTAAAGAAATAAATATAATACAGTATAGTAAGTTGCTACTTTAGAAAATTTCATGTTTCGGTAGTAAATGTGATGCACGGTACCAATTAAGCTTCAATGGTTAATATAATGTAAACAAGAATAAAATTAATGCTAATATTATCTTGAATAACTTGGATAGCTATCTTTCTTTTTTTAGTAAACTTCAATCTTGTTATACTTTGAATTATATCTTCATCTTATTCACTTGAATTTTATCTTCTTCTCTTGATTATCCTCTTGTTCAAGATTATCTCACCTAGGTCATTGATTCCCAATAATCCTTGCTATCTTATTACCTTTGCATGAATTTCTAAATTACTATAATGACCTGCTTAATGGATAACTCCGCATTTTTGTAACCCAGACATTGATCACCAAGTTTGATTTTAATGCGCTATTAGCTCCTTCAAGATATCATTTAATATTATACTTTGACACATAATCTATAAGATTTTTAACTTGAATATGGTTGATGGAAATATGTGTTTAACTATATAGATTATGTGTTCATGCTTTAGTTTATGTGAATCGGAAATTATTCTAAAATTATGGTATTTAACTCATTATATTTAGTTTTCTTGTTTTAATCAAACGAAAAGATTTATTTGGAGTACTAAAACAATTGTTCTAATTTGTTTATTGCTCCACAATTTTTCTCCTTTGTGTTTGCATATACCCTATCACATCATAAATATTTCCCAAAGGCAAGATGCAAAAGAAATTAAACGTTATGTAATTATAGTAGATTTTTACCGTTATCTTGTCTAGTATTTTACTACTAATCAAATGATTATATCTAAGTTACACTTATTTTCATTCTATATACATGCACGTAACCTTTTATGATTAGGTTGTGTGGGTGAACGACCTTTAATATTTATTTAAAAATGCACACCAGTACTAGTTTATGATTCAGTTATAGTTAGTCATGTATGTGCCTAGATGGATATCTTGCTTTTAGGATATGAATATTTATATTATTCTGAACACTCTAGAAAAACCACCTTGTTTATCCATATATTTAAATATTAAAGGTTATATGTTTAAATCTCATTCTAAAGAAAATACTCACTTTTGATTTAGATGATTTTTCTAGCAATGGGTTATCTCCTAATGGGTTGTAGGTGTATTCCCGGCTATAAAACGAAAAAGCGAGCACAATTAAGATAAGATGTATCTTTCAAAACAGGGTCGCATATTACCCCTTCAAAAGAAAAAAAAAACTAAAAAAATAGCATATTGTCTAAAGTTAGTTATAAATGTTTCCAACTTTATGCTGAATTACTGTGTAAATACTTTGTTTTAGTATCATGTTTAATATATAATTTGAAAGATTATGATGTTTGAAATATAGAAAATCTTACTTAAAGTTTGGCTTCTTTATTCTAAAAGAATAATTGGGTTATAGCATTCAAAACAATACATGTGATTTGCAAGGAATATAATTGTGTTTCTACGATATTGTTTTGTTTTCTATAAGATACAACTAGACTAATATGATTAATCTTGTCGTGTTTGCCATTCTCTTTTGCAAGGAATGTAGTACTTTGTATTGATTAGGAACAACTATGTTGAACTTAAAGGAATATCCTCTCATTGTATTCCCATACTTCTACTTTCCGTCTTACATGGAAGGAATGTGAGCTTTTATATAAATTGTTTGTTGTCAGTGTTTTTTTTTCTAGCGAATAATGAATGTAGTACGTCTAAATCATATTCCTTAAATTATAGTAAGAGATTCTCTAAACTTTATAAATTTCACATCAGGATGCCATCCTAGTATTACAAGCGTATAAAAATGAACATAATTGTTTTTTGACTTTTGCATCCTACAACATAGAATTAAAACTATCAAGATTAAATAAAACTACTATTAAGATTAAATAAAACAAACTTTGCACAAATCAAAACACTAGCCACTAGCCATCCTATGGCATCGCTATAGTTCTCTAATTGCATACGAGAATAAAATTATTTCCAATAATTATAAAAAATGACAAACCTATAATATAACAGAAAAATATGAGAGTATAGGTTGCCCCTGTCTTTTGTTTTAGTACTATAAGTTTACATGATATTAATCATGTATACTGTTTTCACCGATACATATTTAGTTGAAACATGATTCGCCAATCCTTGTCCTGTCTACGATCATAGACGCGGAGAGATTGATGTGTGTTGAACATTTTTTTGGTGAATGATAATGAAGAGGAAAATACGCGTTTCACATCCAGACCTGTAAGACCACTACAATGTAGCAACAGTCTTGCATTCATCCAGTTCCTTCCCTGATTTTTATGAAATCGTTAGAAGATATTGCATGTACCGGGTCATGTTACTCCCACATATTCATGAACATTACATGTACCGGGTCATGTTACTCTCCCACATTAATGAACATTAACTTTGTCTCTGTTTGAAAAGAGAAAAACACTATGATCAAATGTTTTCATCTCTTTGATGCTGCATTAGAGATTTCAATGGCCTAGTGACATGCCTAGTAGCATTAGCATGAAGATTGAATGGGTGATGGTAAGCATCAGTTGCCAATGAACCTTCGTTCCATGATGATTTCTTGGTGTATGAAATTGTGGTATGTTGCAAACAAGATTTTGGAGTTTCATCACTTAGCCTATGCAAGGCGCAACCACAGTTTTTGTGGTATGGTCTACGCTGTTTGTCAATTTCCGACATTGAAAGACTTCCCTCAAAAACAGCGCCCTGTATCATTCTTACTACTTGAGTGGCCATTTATCCGAGTTAATTGGTGGCTTCTTAGGCTATATGTTTTTGAAGTTAATGTGTTAATGTGGCTTGTATATTCGTTTAGTGATTATATAGGCTTAGACTTGATTAGCGAGTTAAGTTTGTAGGAGCTATCTAGGTAAGAAAGATACCAAGAGAGTTATACCGTTGAGTTCTAGGATGATTTAGATTCGATGCTTTTCCACAATGAAGATCATTTATTAATTATTAACCCTCCTTTCTAGGATTCCGTTATGTAAGATTTATACAAGAGTACTTTATTTTGTTTTTTTCTTTATTTGGCTTTGTCATAGATCATGCAAGATGTTATATACTCTTGTACTTTGGCTTTATTGAATCTATAATATCATTAACGTTTTGTAAGTTATGCGCTTACAAGAATCTACTTTATAGAAAGTATCAAGTTTACTATATAGATTATTCGTTCCTATGTTAAGCTATGCCAAACAGTAATAATTTCTAGCTTTATGTTATTTATGTGCCTTGCTAGGTGTTCTTGTATTCATCGATTCCCAAAGTATCTTTGGTTTGGTTTTTTTGAAATATAGGAAACTTTCATCTTGCATAAAGAAAAAGTTCCATTGAGTTTATTGACACTTATTGGTTTACAAGTATTTCATTTTTACCTTTGTTTTTGGATAGGAACAAAGATTAGATGTTGTTTATTTAAATTGAGTTTTTATGTACAATCTAGTTAATTTTGTAAAATTATTCAAATGATTTATAGTAGCCTTCTATGCGACTTAGTGTTACCCTTTGATTTAAGATAGCACGTATCACATGGTAAAATATTTTCAAACATGTAAGATATGCAAAAGAATTAAACGTTATGTATTTATAGAAGCTTTGTATGCTACTTCGTCTAATCAATTTATTGTTAAGAAAATTATTAACTTTTTAGTTATATTTATTTTCCTTCTATATGCATCCTTGTAACCTTTTATGAGTTGATTATATGTGAACGACCTTTAGTCTTCATATATGCTGCACTTTAATAATACATAATAAAGTAATTATAGACTACTTATGTGCCAAGATAGATGTCTTGCTTTTACAATATGAATAACTACATTGTTCTTACCGTAGCATAACCAATTTGTTATTTTGTAAACAAAATTATTTGCTTTGACTAATTATCTTAAAGTATCCATCATTATATAGATGATACATAATACCAACGTAAATAAATAGCTAGCATATGGTATTATGTTTGTCATAAATGTTTCCATCTTTATGTTAGCGATTCTCATTATGTTGAATGAAATTATGGTTTGGACACTTGATTTAAATATCATGTTTAATATATGGTTTGAGAGATCACGAAGTCTAGCTTATGGTGAAATGAGATTTTGGGCTACCTTTTAATATTACTGAATTATGAAAGAATACCCACATCGTAGATTCATAATATCCTTGTCCCCTGGTCGAATATAACTAATATTAGTACAACTGAAGTACTAAGTGTGAATAATTGGGTTATAACATTCTAAACAATAAGCTCATGTGATTACTAGTTGTAGTTTAGTTAAACCTGAAGGAATATCCTCCCATTGTTGATGACAAAACCTATGCAACTACAATAAGTAGCATTTAGCATCGAGCTTGTCATTAATGTGTACAACTTTGTAATTGTTGATTCTTATTATTTTCACCAAAATTATGGAGTGATTGTGATGTTTAAATATCACTTTTATTATACGTTTGATACAACCGAATGTCTGAGAATCTGTGTTACCAAAGCATAATCATTCTCAAATTCCAATGCAAAGTGATTCTCAAAATAATTGTGATGTTCATAACCTTAGTCTTTTACATATTTATAAAATTGGTAAGATTAGTATATTCTTTGCTTTAAAGTCGCTTGATTAGTACAAAGCTCCATCAATTTGATCAACTGAAGGAAATAACTATAATACACTATAGTAAGTTGCTACTCTGGCAACTTTCATAATTTGGTAGTAAATGTGATGCACGGTACCAATTAAGCATTAATGGTTAATATCGTGTAAACAAGAATAAAATTAATACCATTATTATCTTGAATAATTGGATAGTTATCTCTATTTTTAAGTAAACTTTAATCTCCTAATACTTTAAATTCTCTCTTCATCATATTCACTTGATTTATCTTCTTTTCTTGATTATCCTTTAGTTTAGGATTATCTCACCTAGGTCATTGATTCCGAACAATCCCCGCTATCTTATTACCTTCGCATGAATTTCTAAATTAGTATAATGACCCAACTTGATGAATAACTCATCATTGCCCCACATCAATATTCTTATTTTCCTGAAGAAAAAAAGCAGAACACTAGGTTCAACCATCTAACTATAGCATCAGATTGTATCCCATAATGCCTTCACTTTCCACCTTTGTTTTCCTTTCTTCTTCTGTCTATCAATGGATCAATAATGAGTCGAATGGCCACTCCACACTTGTCATGGGCCGCAATTATGTAACCCTAGATATTGATCACCAAGTGTGATTTGAAGGAGCTATGTTGGTAGACAAAATTAGTAGATATTTATCTTGTTAAATTCAAGGAAGATTTGAACGATGCTTCTCTACAATGAAGATACTTTATTTTAACAATTAACCTTCTAACTAGGAATTTAGTCCTAAAAGATTCACACAAGAGTACGGACGTTTACTTAGTCTTGGTTTGGTTTGTAGCTCCTTAGAGATATTATTTGATATTCTACTTTGACATATAATCTATAAGAGATTTAATTTTAATGTAGGTAGGCGGTTAAGAGAACCCGATTGATAGAAATATGTGCTTAACAATATAGAACATGTGTTCTTGTTTTAGCTTATGTCAATTAGAAATTATTCTTATTACGGTATTTAACTCGTTATATTTTGTTCTCTTGTTTTAATCAAACCAAAAACATTTATCGTGAGTACTTTTAATATTGTTATATTTTGTTTTATTTCTCCACAAATATAATTAGTAAGTTCTTCCTTTTCCCCTTTGTGTTTGCATATATAGTCCTATCAAATCATCATATTTCCCAAAAAATAAGATGTAAAAGCTATTAAACGTTATGCAATTATATTTGTACTCTATCTGGTTTAGTATTTTTACTATTTATAAAACGATTAAATCTAAAGTTAAATTTATTTTCATTTTATGATTCGGTTGTGTGGGTGAATGACATTTAATATTTATAAATGCACACTGCAACTACTTTATGATTCAACTATAGTTAATTATGTGCGTGCCTAGATGGGTCTTGCTATTAGGAAATGATTATCTATATTGTTCTAATCACCCTAGCAAAATCAACATATTTATCCATAACACCTAAATGTTCAGAGTTAAGTAAGATGGTTTTTCTAGCAATAAGTTTTCTTATGAGGAGGTTGTAGGTATGGTCACGGGTAGAGAACGAATAGGAATATCCATTAATTTAATCTTGTTGTGTTTGTCGTTCTCTTTTGCAAGGAATGTAGTAGTTTGTATTGATTAGGAACAACTATTTTGAACTTAAAGGAATATCCATTGATTTTATTCCCAAATTTGTACTTTCCGTCTTACATGAAAGGAATGCTGAGCTTTTATATGAATTGTTTGTTTTCAGTGTTTTTTTTTCTAGCGAATGATGAATGTATTACGTCTAAAGCATATTCCTTACATAATAGTATGACATTCTCTAAACTTTATAAAAATCGCATCAGGATATCATCGATGATGCCATCCTAGAATTACAAACATATAAAAATGAATAAGATTGTCTTTTGAATTTTCCATCCTACAACATAGCATTAAAAACATCAAGATTAAATAAAAGAAACTCTGCACAAAACAAAACACTAGCACCTAGCAATCCTCTAGCATTACTATAGTTTTCTAATTGCATGGGAGAATAAAATTATTTCCCATAATGTGGAAAAAATGACAAACGTGTATTATAACAAGAAAATATGAAAGTTTGGCCTGCTCCTTTCTTTTGGTTTAGTATTATAAGTTTACGCGATGTTAATCATGTATAGCGTTTTCACCATATACATATTTAGTACAAAAAAGATTCACCAATTCTTGTCCTGTTTACAATCGTAAAGACATAGAGATGATGTGTGTGAACCTTATATGTTGAATGATAACGAAGAGGCAAATACTTGTTTCACATTTAGATGCGTAAGACTAACAAAGTGTAGCAATGGTCTTGCATGTGCCAGGTTCCTTTCCGGATTTAATGAAATTAGTCGAAGATAATTGCATTTCCCTGGTCATATTACTCTCCCACATTCATGAACTTTAAGACTTTGTCTCCGCTCGAAAAGAGAAAAACACAATGATCAAATGTTTTCATCTCTTTGATATTGCATTAAAGGCTTTAGGGATCAGTAACATGCCTAGTAGCACTGGCATGAAGATTGAACGAGTGATGATAAGCATTGGTTTTCAATGAACCTTCGCTCCATGATGATTTCTTGGTGTATGTAACTGTGGAATGGTGAAAACAAACTTTTGGAGTTTCATCATTTAGCCTATGCAAGGCACAACCACAGTTTTTGTGGTATGGTCTACGTTGTTTGTCCATTTCCGACATTGAAAGGCTTCCCTCAAAAATACGGCCTTGTATCATTTTTACTACTTGAGTGGCCATTATCTAGTTAATTTGTGGCTTGTTGGCTATAAATTTATGAAGTTAATGTGTTAGTGTGGCTTGTATATTCATTTAGTGTTTATATAGGCATAGACTTTAATTAGCAAGTTAAGTTTGTAGGAGCTATCTAGGTAGTAAAGATACCAAGACAGTTATATCGTTGAGTTCTAGGATGATTTAGATTCGATGCTTTTCCACAATGAAGATACATTTATTAATTATTAACCCTCCTTTCTAGGATTTCGTTGTGTAAGAGTTACACAAGAGTACTTTGTTTTGTTTTTTTCTTTATTTGGCACATATAAGATGTCATAGTATTCTAATTTAGCTTTAGAATCTACAATAGTATTAAAAAAATTTATCAAGTTATGTTATGAATATCTAGTTTATATATAAAAAGTATTTGGCTGCCGAAACAGATGGGGTATGACTTTCGGGTTGAGTATAAGAAAGGGACAAGTACAGAGGAGCGGATGCATTATCGCGACAGGCTGAGTTGAACTTTTTGGTTGTTTCCCATGTCACAGCGGGTTGGTGGGCAGCGTTGCAGCAAGAAGTTAAACAAGATACTTACTATCATGATTTACCAGGATGTTTTCCTATAAAATTAGTGCTCACTTGGTGCAACGAGACGGGGTTTGGTTTTGTAAGGGCGTCATTTGCTAAGTCTAGCCTCATCTTTTATTCCTAAAGTCTTGCAACATTGTCATGCATCTCCTAAAGGGGGCATTTTGGGTTTCACAAGACTCTAGCTCGGGTAAAGAAAGTTTTTGGTGGTCTGGGATCAAAGAACGGGTGAAAAAGTTTATCCAAGAGTGTCACATATGTCAAAGATTTAAAACAGAAAGCTGCAGACCTGCTGGGTTGCTGCAACCTTTGCCAATTCCGACTCGAATTTGGGAGGACGTCAATATGGATTTTATCGAAGAGTTGGCATCTTCTAACGAGTTCACTGTCATCATGGTAGTTGTAGACTGCCTTTCGAAGTATGCCCATTTTATGCTGATCCGTCACCCATTTACTGCAGCTACTACTGCTAAAGAGTTTATTGCACATGTCGTCAAGTGCATGGCATTCCCTCTACAATAGTAAGTGACCGTGATAAAGTCTTTGTTAGTTCATTTTGGCAGGCACTATTTAAACTACAGGGAACAGATTTGTGTTTAAGCTCGAGCTACCATCCCCAAACGGACGGCAAACGGAAGTGGTCAACCGAACCCTTGAACAGTACCTACGTGTTTTGCGGGGGATCAACCAAAAAATGGGTTGACTGGCTCCTTTGGGCGGAATTTAGTTATAATACATCAACTCATTCGGCTACCAATATGACCCTTTTTGAAGCTGTGTATGGCCGTCCTCCACCTCGGGTTCTGACTTATGTTCCGGGCACTTCAAAAGTTCAAGCTGTTGAGGAGTTTTTAGTTGATCAGGACAAGTTATTGCGTGACTTACGTTCTAACTTGTGGCAGCTAAGGATCGGATGAAATCAAAAACTGATTTAAAAAGGCGTGATGTGGAATTTTTAGTGGGGGACATGGTGTATCTTAAGCTTCAACCGTACCGGCAGACGACGGTGGTGTTTCGTTTTTCAGCCAAGGTGGGTCCTAAGTTTTTTGGGCCATATAAAGTTATCGAACGGGTGGGGCCTATAGCATACCGGTTAGAGCTTCCTACAGGCGGCTTTATCTATAATGTGTTCCATGTCCGCTTATTAAAAAAGTGTCAGGGTGATCCTTCCACTCTAGTTTCATCTGAAGTTGTTCCAAAGGATTTACCACCAACAAGTCCACAACCAGAAGCTATTTTGGAGACAAAAGTGGTGAAGAAAGGCAAATATAGGCCCAAGACAGAAATTTTAGTTCAATGGAAAGGGTTCCCTCGCGAAGAAGCTACTTGGGAGACTAAATGGCGTTTTCAAAGGCGTATCCTAATTTTCACCTTAAGGACAAGGTGAATTCAAGCGGTGGGGATTGATGTGTACCGAAGTCAACATGACAACAAGACCTTATGCTAACTTAATTATGTTATTTTCCTTATTTCAATATCTAACATCCGTAATTTTTCAAGATAAAACCCAAAACCCGAGCTCATTTTAAACTTTCATGCCAAGAAATTTTATTATCAAATTAGTGTTATATTATTCTAATGAATCATATGAATTAGAAGTGTAGCTTACCCATTAAAAATGGGGTTATTTAATTACAACATGTAAGTAATTTTTTAAACAATTTACTATATTTTTTTATTTTATTTTTATAAAGTAAAAAGTTATAAATTTATAAAGTTTTAATTGTCTTATATGAGTCTAATTTAAAAAGGAATAATTATATTTTTAAAGTTCCTACAAGACTTATAAAGTATATAACTTTATAAATAATTAGGGTTATTTAAATTAAGGCTTTAAAAGTTTAAGGGTTAAAATTGTAGATTTTAAAACTTGAATTTAAAAGGTTTTTACATAAAATGTTAAGCATGGTAAACATGAGGGACCAAATTGTAAAATACCCAAACCAACCCACTTTTCCCCTTCGTTTTTCCGGCCAAAATTCCGGCCATCTCCGGCCAACTCCGGCGGGGCAATAAACTATTGAAATCGGTCGATTCGAGACCCAAAACCGTTTTCTAAACTTTCTAGAACCCACTTCGAACTTGAATGCACCAATTAAACGCGTTTAATCATCGGTTACTAGGTGAATCGTGTGAATAACCGAAACCCCTTAAACTCATAGCCGTTCGAACACTAAAAACTAATAATAATTAAATTTAATGAACCTACACGATCTTCTATCTATCCCAAAACTCCTACAACTCTCAATTCCACCTGAAACACACACAAACACATTGATCGAGTACTACCTTCTCGCGCGACCTGGAAGTTAATCGTGATCCATGTTCGAAGCTATATTAATTACAATTGATAGAGGGCTTTTGCTCATTATCGATTCTAAAAGCTATCTGCAAAGTTAATTGATTAAAAACAACGTTTGAATATTGAATCGACTTCAAGGCTGTCGTAATATTCTTGTTCTTTTTCTAATCGGTTCGGCATCTATTCAGGTAATTAAACCCCAACACACACTCGATTTACTATGGGAAATAAAAGCCCCATGGTTAGCATTATTTACAGAATCGATTGGTGCTTTAATTTGAGCCCAATCGAATGTAGGGTTCTTGAGGAATTGGGGAAAATTTGAATTAAAAGGTTTTAAGAATTAAGAGCCGAAAGTTAGCACGGCTGAGGCCCTGGTTTACTGGTCACATGCTTCCATCCAAACATTGAGGTCTCGGGTTTGAACCCAGGCACCCTCAAACTATTTTTGTTTGGTTTTTTCAACCTTTTAAAAATATAAGTAATTTTTGGAAAATTTTTAAAATTAACTTTGTAAACTTTATTTATTTTAAAAGTCACCTTATCCATTTCTGTAAATTCATTTCTTTAAATATATTAATATATTTTATATATAAAACAAAGATCGTATATAGTTTATTTTTTTAAAGTCGACTATAAGTAACGATTTAAATCACTAAAATTATTATTGGTCCCAAACGTTCCTTTAATTATTCATTGTTTAAATCATATTATTTTAAATAGAGAGTATTTTGAAATGTTATCAATATATGAATATTATCTATTTAAAAAATCATTTAAATAATTGATTATCTTTTCATTTAACCATAGTATATATAAATAGTTAATAAAGTTATCCTTAAGATTTTGTTTAAGTTCTTGAAACTTATAAAACAATAGCATTAAAAAAATTTATTTGGTTCATATAAGAGTCATAGTATTCTACTTTGGCTTTAGAATCTACAATAGCATTAAAAAAATTTATAAAGTTATGTACTATTTGAATATCTAGTTTATATATAAAAAGTATCTAGTTACCTATATAGATTATTTGTTCGTATTTAGGTTATGCCAAATGGTAATTATTCCTAGCTTTATACTATTTATGTAATATTACTAGGTGTTCTTGTATTCATCAATTCCTGAAAGATCTTTGGTTAGGTTTGTAAATATTGGAAGCTTTCATCTTGCATAAAGAAAAAGTTCATATTGAGTTTATTGATACCTAACTATTGGTTTACAAGTATTCCTTTTTTACCTTTGTTTTCGGATAGTCTGTCTTAACTCAGAGTAAATATTACTGACATTGAAGATAGAAACAAAGATTAGATGTTGTGTATCTAAATTGAATTTTGTATATGTACTATCTAGTTACATATTATATAATATTATTTATAGTGGCATTTTTGGTACTTCATATTACCCTTAGATTACGTGGTAATATATTTTCAAACATGTAAGATATGAAAAGAAATTAGACGTTATGTATTTATAGAAGCTTTGTATGCTACTTCGTCACATGAATTTATTACTAAGCAAATTATTAAATTTTAAGTTATATTCATTTTCCTTCTATATTCATACTTGTAACCTTTTATGATTTGATTGTGTGTGAAGGATCATTAATCTTCATTTAGCACTTCACATTAATAATACATGACAAAGTAGTTATAAAATACTCTTAGGTGCCCGGATACATGTATTGCTTTTACAATATGAATAACCACACTAATTTTACCGTAACGTAAGCAGTTTGTTTTTTTTATAAACAAAATTATTTGCTTTGACTATTCACCAAAAAGTATATATAATTATTATATTATATTGATGTGGCATTAAGTTTGTCATAAATGTTTCCATAGCTTTATGTTGGTGAATCTCAATACGTTAGAATGTAACTATGGTGTGAATACTTGATTTGAATATCATGTTTTATATATGGTTTGAGAGGTCACAGAGTCTAGCTTACCGCAAAATGAGATTTTGGCTTCCTTTTAATTTTAGTGAATTATGAAAGAATATTCACATTATAGATTCGTGGAATGCTTCTCCCCCCGGGTCAAATTTAATAACTGGGTTATAACATTCTTAACAATAGTTTAACTGATGTGTTTATTATTACTAGTTGGGGTTTAGTTAAGCCTGAACGAATATCCCCCCATCATTATTCCTGCATTTCGTCTTTCTTTCCTACATGGAAGGATACTGAGCTCCTACAAAAATTGTGTTTTTCCTTTCCTTTTTGATGAATTAAACTATCATCCATTTCAAACTTACAAAACTGTAAAGATGACATTTTTCTAACTTTTGCAATCTAAAGAAAAAAGTTTATTCCATCAATAAAAAAACTTGAACAAAACAAAACACTAACCATCTTCTAGCATTGTTCAGAGTATTATATTAATCCATCGATATGAATCTTATCCAAGGAATAATGGCAGACATGTAATATAACAAGAGAAAATAATTGTTTGGGTTGTTTCCCTCTTCTTTTAGTACTATTAGTTTTCGCTATGTTAATCTTGTATAGATGTTTTCATCATATACATATTGAACAAAAGTTATATAAACAATGCTCAACTAGTTTACAATCATAGAAACAGACAGGTATGTCAGACCTTTTATGTTGAATAATAATGAAGTGCTAAATAATTGTTTTACAACTACGCTACAATGCGGATGCACTCAACTTTACTACTTACCCATCAAAGAGGTCATCAATAAAGTTTGTGAGTAAGAGTAAAATAGGATGACATAGAATTGAAGTAGAGTTGGCTGGTGTTGTCAATTTCAATAGCTTGTTTTCTACTCACTTCAGATCTGTAAGACCATGAGTTGTGTTGGCAGTCTTCAATTCTCCTAGTTCCTTCCCCAATCTAGTAATATTAGTCTAAAAGAATTGCATCTAGCAAGTCATATTAGCGTCCCACATATTCGAACATTGAGACTATGTCACTCATTCGAAAAGAATACACTATGATCAGATGTTTACACCTCTTTGATGTTGCATTGAAGAGTTCACAGGCCTTTCAACCATGCTAGTACCATTCGCTTGAAGATTGAATGGGTGATGGGAAGCGGTAGCTGCCAATGAACATTTGTTCCATGATGATTTCTTGGTGTATGAAATTGTTGTATTATGCAAACAAGGTTTTCGACTATCACCATTTAGCCTATGCAAGGCGCAACTGCAGTTTTTATGGTATGGTCTATGTTGTGTATCCATTTCGGACATTGAAAGACTTCCTTCAAAAAGACAGTCTTGTATCATTCTAGCTGATCGAGTGGCCATTCGTCTTTGTTAATTTATGGTTTTGTCGCTATACTTTTGTGATGTTAATATGTTAATGTGGGTTGCTTATTGGTTTAGTGTTTATATAGGCCTGGACTTTCATTTCTGCATTTATTTTGTAGGAGTTATCTAAGTAGGAAAGATGCCTAAGAGTTATACCGTTGAGTTCTAGGATGATATAGCTTGGATTCTTTCCTACAATGAAGATACCTTGTTTGGTTATTAACCCTACTTACTAGGAATTCCATTATGTAAGATTTACACAACAAGAGTACTAAGTTTTGTTTTTTTCCTTTAATTGACTTTATCTATACGAGATGTCATTTAGACTTCTGCTCTAGCTTTATATAATCTGTAATAGCATTATTTTTTATTACGTTTGGCATTTAAGAGAATATAGTTTGTGGAAAGTACGTAGATGCCTATATAAATTCTTTTTTCCTGTGTTAGTATATACCAATGGGTAATTATTCATATATTTATGTGATCTTACTAGGTGTTCTTGTATTCATCGATTCATGAAGGATCTTTGATAAGATTTTTTGATATTGGAAACTTTCATCTTACATAAAGAAAAAGTTCACATTGATTTTTATTATCCACAACTATTGATTTACAAGTTTTCGTTTTTTCTCTATTCTTTTGATAGCATGCCTTACTTCACAAAGTAAATATTTCTAAAGATGAAAGATAGGCTCAAAGATCAGATGTTGTGTATTTATATTGGGTTTTTTTATAGATAGGCTCAAAGATGAGATGTTGTGTATTTATATTGGGTTTTTATATATTATCTGGTTTAAATTTTATAAATAATCACATGATTAAATTGTTAGTTGTATTTCTTTTATTTCTATAAGCATGTTTGTGATCTTTATTAGTCAACTGATTTCATCTTTACTTCACATTGCAAATTGATCGTTATATATTAGTCTTTGTATGCACTCTTTTTTTACCCTAGCATAACCATCATATCTTTTCTATAAATAAAATTATATGATTTTGATTAATTACCATGTTTTTGATGTGTACCGAAGTCAACATGACAACAGGACCTTATGCTAACTTAATTATGTTATTTCCTTTATTTCAATATATGTTTCAGTTTCTTTTTAGCTTGTGTGTCAAGGAGTTGTTCCTAAAATAAAGGAGTGGTGATCCATGATCTCCACCACGTGAGTAGTGGCTAAGTGTTATTTCTTTTATATATAATCATTTGGGTTGTTAATGGATTATTCATAAAATTGTACCAAATCCTTCCCTAAATTTCTCTTTGTTTTCCCTTTAATTTTCTGGCTATTGAATCTTATTGATCAACCACATTAGTGGTATCAGAGCAGTCGTGATCCAATGAAAACCCATAATAAGAAATCACTCGAACAGTTCCAGCAAGAGACACAAGATCAATTCGCAAAAGTGAACGACATGTTCCAGCAGTTGATGAGCGAATTCCAACCCATCAAGCATGACCGGAACGATGGTGGATCCGGTTCTGGTGGCAAGCTCAATCTATCGGTGATGCGGCCAAACAATACCACAAACTTCAGTTTCCTCGCTACGGTGGTGGGGATCCAACCAGTTGGTTATACCAAGCCTCCTAATATTTTTGAATTCAAGAATGTTGAACCGGCGGTGCAGGTCAACTTGGCGTCGATCCATCTCGACGGAATCGCCTTACAGTGGCACCGATGATTACCAAACTCAAAGGGCCGATGACTTGGGCGGAGTTTTCCTAGGCGTTGCTGGCACGTTTTGGGCCAACGGATTACGAAAATCCAGGCGAAGCTCTCTCTTGACTCAAACATACAACAACGGTCGCTCAGTATCAGGAGTCGTTTGAAAAGTTGTCTCATTAGGTGGATGGGCTCCCTGAAGACTTTTTAATGGCTAGTTATATTGGGGGACTCAAGGATGAGGTTAGATTGGAGGTTAAGATGAAGAAACCAAGGTCTCTCATTGATGCAATGGGGCTTTCCAGAATGGCAGAAGAAAAATTAGGCCTTGCCAGGAAACAGGCCCAGCCCACTCGTTTCTCTACCTCTTCATTCGCGGGCCGACTTCCTTCCACTAATTCAGCTAGTATATTAGGCCCAGGCCCAACCAACACCTTAGCTTTACCGAACCCTGCACCTACCCGCATAATTTCTAATACTGAAGCTAAAGCACGCCGTGAAAAAGGTCTGTGCTACTACTGTGATGAGAAATACTCGCCAGGCCATCGATGCACCAAGCCTTAGTTCTTTATGATTCATGATGTTGTAGAAGACGAAGAGACCCCTCCAACCACGGAGTCAACACCCGCTCATTACAGCAAAGCCCAACCTGAAGTTTCTTTTCATGCATTACAGGTATTATTCACCCCCAAACGTTACGATTGCCGGGCAAGATTAAAAACAAAGATGTTGTGGTTCTAATAGATGGGGGTAGTACACATAACTTCATTGACCAGTCTTTGTTTGACCGGTTTGGCCTCGTTATAAACCGTGAGGTAACTTTTGAGGTTGTTGTGGGAAACCGAGAAAAGGTGCTATGCCCAAGTCGTGTTAAAGATCTTTCACTCATCATCCAAGGGTTTACAATTTCGACTGATTTTTGGGTTTTACCGATGGCTGCTTGTTCTGTTGTTTTGGGTGTTCAATGGCTCAAGACTTTGGGACTGGTGGAAATTGATTATCAGGAACTCACTATTGGGTTGAGGTTAGCAGGGGCAAAACATACCCTACAGGGACTTAAAGCTTCCGAACTACAGGCCGTACCAGATAATGACCTAATGGGTTTACAAGGGTTAGCCTATTTGTTACAGATTGAGCCATTTGGGGTGATCGATTCAAACAACCATGTTCCTTGTTTGGCCATCGCGGATTTACTAAAGAAGTATGACCAGGTTTTCCAAGAACCCCGAAGCCTCCCACCGATACGATCCCAAGATCACCACATACCGCTGATGCCTAATTCCCGACCTATAAGCTCTCGACCTTATCGCGAGCCTTACTACCAAAAATCAGAAATTGAGAAACAAGTCAGGGAACTGCTACACCAAGGTTTGATCAGGCCTAGCCACAGTCCGTTCGCATCACCGGTGTTGTTAGTCAAGAAGAATGACGGCACGTGGTGTTTCTGTGTCGATTATCGGGCCTTGAATGATATCACCATCAAAGATAAGGATCCAATTCCGGTTATTAACGAGCTACTAGACGAATTACACGGGGCCACTATTTTTTCAAAACTGGATTTACGGTCGGGATACCATCAGATACGGGTGCGTGAGCATGATATTTGTAAGACAGCTTTTCGGACTCATGAAGGGCATGATGAGTTTGTGGTGATGCCTTTCGGGCTTACGAACGCTCCGGCAACCTTCCAAAGTTTAATGAATGACCTATTCCGGACCCATTTACGTAAGTTTGTGCTTGTGTTTTTCGATGATATATTGGTTTATTCAATAACCTTGGATGATCACTTGCAACATTTGTCTACTGTTTTGGAGATTTTGGCTACTAATAGGCTTTATGCCAAAATAACTAAATGTTGTTTTGGGGTGCCCAAAGTCAATTATTTGGGCCATGTCATCTTGTCTTCGGGGGTGGCAGTTGACCAGTCCAAAGTCCAGGCGGTATTAGATTGGCTGACACCAAGGAATGTGAAGGGGGTGCGTGGGTTTTTAGGCCTCGCGGGGTATTATCGAAAGTTTATTAAAATTGGGTACTATGGCAGCACCTTTTCATAAGTTGGTGGGAAAAACACCCTTTTGTTGGGATGCAATGACCCAGGAAGCTTTTCAGCAGCTCAAGAAGTCTCTCATAACCACTCCCACTTTAGGATTGTCGGATTGGTCTAAAACTTTTACTATAAAATGTGATGCTATTGGAGTGGGTATTGGGGCCACTCTTACACAACAAGGTCATCCAATTGTGTATTATAGTGCTCCGTTAAAAGGGTCAATGTTGTCATGGTCCACGTATGAAAAAGAGATGCAGGCGATAGTCAAGGCGGTTAGGAAGTGGAGACCGTATTTGTTGTGTCGGCCTTTTGTAGTTAAAACAGATCACATCAGCCTTAAATACCTGTTGGAGCAACGAGTTTCCACTCCGGCTCAGGCCAGGTGGCTACCGAAACTAATGGGGTATGACTTTCGGGTTGAGTATAAGAAAGGGACGACTAATAGAGGAGCGGATGCATTATCGCGGCAGGCTGAGTTGAACTTTTTGGCTGTTTCCCATGTCACAGCGGGCTGGTGGGCAGCGTTGCAGCAAGAAGTTAAACAAGATACTTACTATCATGATTTACCAGGATGTTTTCCTACAAAAATTAGTGCTCACTTGGTGCAACGAGACGGGGTTTGGTTTCGTACGGGCATCATTTTGCTAAGTCTAGCCTCATCTTTTATTCCTAAAGTCTTGCAACATTGTCATGCATCTCCTGAAAGGGGGCATTTTGGGTTTCACAAGACTCTAGCTTGGGTAAAAGAAATTTTTGGTGGTCTGAGATCAAAGAACGGGTGAAAAAGTTTATCCAAGAGTGTCAAATATGTCAAAGATTTAAAACAGAAAGCTGCAGACCTGTTGGGTTGCTGCAACCTTTGCCGATTCCGACTCGAATTTGGGAGGACGTCAATATGGATTTTATCGAAGGGTTGCCGTCTTCTAATGGGTTCACTGTCATCATGGTAGTTGTAGACCGCCTTTCGAAGTATGCCCATTTTGTGCTGATCCATCACCCATTTACTGCAGCTACTATTGCTAAAGAGTTTATTGCACATGTCGTCAAGTGCATGCCATTCCCTCCACAATAGTAAGTGACCGTGATAAAGTCTTTGTTAGTTCATTTTGGCAGGCACTATTTAAACCACGGGGAACAGATTTGTGTTTAAGCTCGAGCTATCATCCCCAAACGGACGGGCAAACGGAGTGGTCAACCGAACCCTTGAACAGTACCTACGTTGTTTTGCGGGGGATCGACCAAAAATGGGCTGACTGGCTCCCTTGGGCGGAATTTAGTTATAATACATCAACTCATTCGACTACCAATATGACCCCTTTTGAAGCTGTGTATGGCCGTCCTCCACCTCGGGTTCTGACTTATGTTCCGGGCACTTCCAAAGTTCAAGCTGTTGAGGAGTTTTTAGTTGATCGGGACAAGTTATTGCGTGACTTACGTTCTAACTTGATGGCAGCTAGGGATCGGATGAAATCAAAAACTGATTTAAAATGGCGTGATGTGGAATTTTTAGTGGGGGACATGGTGTATCTTAAGCTTCAACCGTACCGGCAGATGTCACACCCCAACCTTGACGGCAAAAACGTCAAGGAGTGAGAGTTAAGATCGTTCACAGCCACATAACGTTATTATTAACCCAAATATAATTTTATCATAAAATTCAATTGTATCATTACAAGCTTAAGTCCCAAAGAAATAAAACCATAACATAAAAGATAACAAGTCATTTTAATTCACTTATTTATCTAGGTCCATTCCTAGATGTGTAAGTTTCAATGTGTAGGAATCAAACTTGGCTTTTCTTGAAACATGTTAAAATATAAGGTCCACAATAATGTTGGTGAGCATTCCATAGATTTTAATACATAGATTATATAAAAGATGGCAATTCAAGTCATAAGTTAGTGAATAAAGTGATTAGGGATGTTATGAACAATGCAACAATCAAACCTCGACAAAGGTTTACAAGTCTCAAATGTTTACAAGATTATACGATCAGCTAAGTGTACTTGGATCAACCAAAGCAGGCTTGTCTTGCCCATAGATCTATGACTTCGCTGGGCTAGCAATAGTTAATGATTGTACATATAACTCCTTAACATGGTAACCACGAAAGTTCAACTAACCACAATTTTACAAGATGAATTGTCATAGGTTTACAAATCTCAAATAAGTTTACAAGTGCAATAGTATAAGTTAACATGTTTCACCTCAAAGTGTGAAAATAAGAAAAAATGGGTATAGAATACTCACTTGATCAAAAGTATTTATTGGATGATTAATAAGAAAATAATAAAAAGCGTCGATTCAACGTAGCCCTTCACAATGTACCTAAAATATATATTTTATAAGATTTTTAAGTTAATAATAAAATTTACGTTTTAACGCGAACAAGAGTTTAGGATTTTGGGGTTTTTATAAACAATTTAGTAAACCCTTATTTATATATATAGTTCAATAGAGAAGTATTATAAAATTTTAAAGGAGAAATAGCCGTTGTTAATAATTGTGCAACAAAAACATATATCTTTGCGTTTGATGGTTTCGGTTACTCGATGATTCGAGTAATAACCGACGATTCAACTCAATTAAACCATGCATTTAAGTTCGAAACGTGCGAAAGGAACGATTTGGTCGGTTTTGGGTTAAGAAAACGTCGGATTTTGAAGGTTTTAAGTGGCCGGAGGCTCGGCCGCCGATGGCCGGACCTTCCACCGGAAAAACGGGGTTGGGCGGGGGGTTTGGGTTATGTTTTAAGAATTTACAGAAATGGTCCCTGTTGTTTGGTTTTTTATTATTTTATACTTAAACTCACCTTTAAAGTTTATAATTTGGCAATTAGGCCCCTTTGACTTTTAAATCAATGTTTTATACATTTTAAGTTTACTAATTCTTTATTATTAATAATAAATTATTATTGTTGGTATTATTCTTAGTTATTATTATTATTGATATAATTTTATTATTATTATAATTATTATGTTAGTAACATAATTATTATTGCTCTTATAATTATTTATTATTATTGTTATTATTGTCCTTATTATTACTTATTTATTATATCATGATTATTAGTTGATTAGAAAAATTAAAGGCCAAAATATAAGCATTACAAAATTCACAAGTTTCATAAATGACAAAATTAGCCCATACAAGAACTTAACAATGTTTACTTTAATTTAACCCCAAAGTTACAAGATGTTACAGTCTCCCCAACTTAAAAGAATTTCGTTCCGAAATTAAGAATAAAGCTAAGAGAACAAATGCGGGTATCTCTCCTTCATATGATCCTCACACTCCCAAGTGAATTCAGCTCCACGTTTGTTTTCCTAACGGACTTTAACTATAGGTGTGGTAGTTATTCGGGTCTTCTTCAGGATGCGATCCATAATCTCAACAGGCTTCTCAACGAAATGCAATGACTCATCAATTTGAATTTCCTCTAGTGGAACATGCAAAATTTTATCAGCCAAGCACTTCCTCAGGTTTGAGACATGGAAGACCGGATGAACTCCGCCGAGTTCAGAAGGTAGCTCCAATTTGTAAGCCACTTTCCCAATTCTTTTCAGAATCTTGAAGGGTCCTACAAAACGTAGGGCTAACTTACCCTTCTTGCCAAACCGTACAACACCCTTCCATGGAGAGACCTTAAGAAGAACCATGTCGTCGACTTGAAACTCCAACGGTTTGCGTCTTTTGTCGGCATAACTCTTTTGGCGACTTCTAGCTACCTCGAGGTTATTTCGAATTTTGGAAATTTTGTCGGTCGTTTCTTGAATAAGTTCCGGACCAGTGATAAGATTTTCCCCAATGTCAGTCCAACAAATTGGGGAACGACATTTACGACCATACAAAGCCTCGAATGTCGGTTATCAACTAAAACTTTTAAGTTAATAATCTTGTATTGTTTGTCAAGAAACATATGAAATCATAAATTATGAAACTTAAACAAACTTAAGCATAACAAAGCATCATAAGTTAATCTTGTTGAATTTAAACGTTCCAAGAGTCACGTGCAAACGTGAAATCGAATCCAAGTCTCCTCATGTCCTTGAAATGAGTCCTCTTGTGATTAAATTTCGGGATGAAATTTCTTAAAGTAGGGGAGACTGTAACATCCACAATTTTTCAAGATAAACCCAAAACCCGAGCTCATTTTAATCTTTCATGCCAAGAAAGTTTATTATCAAATTAATGTATATTATTCTAATGAATCATATGAATTAGAAGTGTAGCTTAACCATTAAAAATGGGGTTATCTAATCACAACATGTAAGTAATCTTTTAAACAATTTACTATATTTTTTTAATTTTATTTTTATAAAGTAAAAATTTATAAATTTATAAAGTTTTAATTGTCTTATATGAGTCTAATTTAAAAAGGAATAATTATATTTTTAAAGTTCCTATAAGACTTATAAAGTATATATCTTTATAAATAATTTGGGTTATTTTAAATTAAGGCTTTAAAAGTTTAAGGGTTAAAATTGTAGATTTTAAAACTTGAATTTAAAAGATTTTTACATAAAATGTTAAGCATGTTAAACATGAGGGACCAAATTGTAAAATACCCAAACCAACCCACTTTTCCCCTTCGTTTTTCCAGCCAAAATTCCGGCCATCTCCGGCGAACTCCGGCGGAGCAATAAACTATTGAAATCGGTCGATTCGAGACCCAAAACCGTTTTCCAAACTTTCTAGAACCCACTTCGAACTTGAATGCACCAATTAAATGCGTTTAATCATCGGTTACTAGGTGAATCGTGTGAATAACCGAAACCCCTTAAACTCATAGCCGTTCGAACACTAAAAACTAATAATAATCAAATTTAATGAACCTACACGATCTTCTATCTATCCCTAAACTCCTACAACTCTCAATTCCACCTGAAACACACACAAACACATAGATCGAGTACTACCTTCTCACGAGACCTGGAAGTTAATCGTGATCCATGTTCGAAGCTATATTAATTACAATTGATAGAGGGCTTTTGCTCATTATCGATTCTAAAAGCTATCTGCAAAGTTAATTTGATTAAAAACAACGTTTGAATATTAAATCGACTTCAAGGCTGTCGCGATATTCTTGTTCTTTTTCTAATCGGTTCGGCATCTATTCAGGTAATTAAACCCCAACACACACTCGATTTACTATGGGAAACAAAAGCCCCATGGTTAGCATTATTTACAGAATCGATTGGTGCTTCAATTTGAGCCCAATCGAATGTAGGGTTCTTGAGGAAATTGGGGAAAATTTGAATTACAAGGTTTTAAGAATTAAGAGCTGGAAGTTAGCACGGCTGAGGCCCTGGTTTACTGGTCACATGCTTCCATCCAAACATTGAGGTCCCGGGTTCGAACCCGGGCACCCTCAAACTATTTTTGTTTGGTTTTTTCAACCTTTTAAATATATAAATAATTTCTGGAAAATTTTAAAATTAACTTTGTAAACTTTATTTATTTTTAAAGTCACCTTATCCATTTCTGTAAATTTATTTCTTTAAATATATTAATATATTTTATATATAAAACAAAGATCGTATATAGTTTATTTTTTTTTAAAGTCGACTATAAGTAATGATTTAAATCATTAAAAATTATTATTGGTCCAAAACGTTCTTTATTATTCATTTTATTAAATCATATTATTTTAAATAGAAAGTATTTTGAAACGTTATCAATATATGAATAACTATCTAAATAGTTATTTAAAAAATCATTTAAATAATTGATTATCTTTTCATTTAACCATAGTATATATAAATAGTTAATAAAGTTATCCTTAATTTTGTTTAAGTTCTTGAAACTTATAAAACAATTATACTTTATTCTTATTTTCTAAAAAAACTTGATATTATAAGACCTTTATAATAATAATATGAAAGCTCAAACCTTATAAAATGATTTTAGACAACGTTAAGGTTATATTCAATTAAGCATCTTTATTATTATAAATAATTAATTATTGCTTTTCACACATTATACTCAATTTTTATTAATTAGATTGTTGATCATTTATTATCGTTCTCAATTATAATTTATTTGTATTATCTTTATTTAACCAAAACATAAATGATTTCTTATTTTACTTAATTATTTAAACCCCCAAATTTCAATGAAACCATAGTTCACATTATTCATTAATCTTACCGTTAAACTTAACCTTGGAATATATACGTTAGGTATCTTGTAAAAGAAATCGTTGGAGCCTCGTTTAATCTCTTATCTTTATTCTTATACTTATTATGCCATCTGAGTTCTCCATGCCCCCTTTTTACTTTATTTCATACCTTTTGGGGTGAAACATGTTAACTTTATCAACTTACACTTGTAAACATCTTGATACTTGTAAATGCACATGCAATTCATCTTTACATTTTTGTCATGGTTATTTGTGTTATTGTAAGTCTTATATGAGACACATATTTTGTTTACAATCATTAACTATTGCTTGCCTGACGACGTCTTAGATCTTTGGGCCTGACAAGCCTATTTGGTGTTAAAGTCGATGTATTGCCGACTCCTGATGACGTATGCTTGTTCATCATGGGAACCGAATACACTTAGTCAATCTTATATACTTGTAATCAAGTCGAGGTTTGGTTGTAACGATATGTGTTCTATAACCTTACTAACTTATAACCTATGACATGAATTGCTACTTATAACCTTGTTATATTATGTATGAAAACCTTGGAAACTCACCAACTTTTTAATTGACCTTTTATTTTTATCATTTTCAGGTTTACTTCTTGTGGATTTTTCTTCGTGCTCATATAGGACTTGGACCTAGTTTAAATTGAAAGTCTTATGTTGTTGGTTGTATTTTGATTGTTTTGTAATTACTTATCTGCCTTGTAATGTTTAATGAATAATGATATTTAATAATATTTCAACTTAATTAGTTCCATGTGCTATGGGCAATCGTCTCCCATTCGTTCGACCCGATGATTCCGCCGTCGGTCGGGGTATGACACAATATATGTTTCAGTTTCTTTTTAGCTTGTGTGTCAAGAAGTTGTTCCTAAAATAAAGGAGCGGTGATCCATGACCTCCTCCACGTGAGTAGTTGCTAAGTGTTATTTCCTTTATATGTAATCGTTGGATTGTTAATGGATTTTTAGAAATTGTCCCAAATCCTTCCCTAAATTCTCTCTGTTTTCCCTCTAATTTTCTGGCTATTGAATCTGATTGATCGACCACATTAGTTTTTTACTGCTTGAGTGGCCATTATCTTTGTTAATTTGTGGCTTGTTGGCTATAATTTTTTGAAGTTAATGTGTTAGTGTGGCTTCTATATTCATTTAGTATTTATATATGCATAGACTTTGATTAGCGAGTTAAGTTTGTAGGAGCTATCTAGGTAGTAAAGATACCAAGACAATTATATCGTTGAGTTCAAGGATGATTTAGATTCGATGCTTTTCCACAATGAAGATACATTTATTAATTATTAACCCTCCTTTCTTGGAATTTTGTTATGTAAGATTTACACAAGAGTACTTTGTTTTGTTTTTTTTCTTTATTTGGCTCATATAAGATGTCATATGGTATTCTACTTTGGCTTTAGAATAAAATTTAATCAAGTTATGTACTTATGAATATCTGGTTATATATAAAAAGTATCTAGTTACCTGTATAGCTTATTTGTTCGTATGTCAGGTTATGCCAAACGGTAATTATTCCTAGCTTTATACTATTTATGTCATGTTACTAGGTGTTCTTGTATTCATCACTTTCTGAAAGATCTTTGGTTAGGTTTTTAAATATCGGAAGCTTTCATCTTGCATAAAGAAAAAGTTCACATTGAGTTTATTGATACCTAACTATTGGTTTACAAGAATTCCATTTTAACCTTTATTTTCGGATAGCCTGTCTTAGCTCACAGAGTAAATATTTCTGACATTGAAGATAGAAACAAAGATTAGATGTTATGTATCTAAATTGAATTTTTTATACGTACTATCTAGTTACATATTATATAATATTCGAATGATTTATAGTAGCATTTTTGGTACTTCATATTACCCTTAGATTACGTGGTAATATATTTTCAAACATGTAAGATATGAAAAGAAATTAGACGTTATGTATTTATAGAAGCTTTGTATGCTACTTGGTCACATGAATTTATTATTAAGAAAATTATTAATTTTTAAGTTATATTCATTTTCCTTCTATATTCATACTTGCAACCTTTTATGATTTGATTTTGTGTGAAGGACCATTAATCTTCATTTAGCACTTCACATTAATAACACATGATATAGTAGTTATAAAACTCTTAGGTGCCCGGATACATGTATTGCTTTTACAATATGAATAACCACACTAAGGGTTGTTTGGAAACTTCTAAATAATTAAGTGCTGACCAATAAGAGGTCTGAATCATTAAATGTTGAATCATTAAAATGTCTAAACCATTAAGAGTTAGTATATAATTTAACTATTAAAAACAAATGTCTGACCAACTTAGATAATATGTCTTAACCATTGAGCATTAGATCTTTTAACCATTCAGCATGAGTATAATGCTTAATCATTCAGATGTAAATCTCTTAACCATTCAGACATGTGCTCGCGAAACAAACAGTCTAAACCATTAAGTGTTGAACCATTCAGATATCTGAACAATTAAGATGCTGGGCCTCAAAATTTATCGTAGCGTAACCAGTTTGTTTTTTATAAACAAAATTATTTGCTTTGACTATTCACCAAAAAATATCTATAATTATTATATTATATTGATGTGGTATTAAGTTTGTCATAAATCTTTCCATAGCTTTATGTCGGTGATTCTCAATACGTTAGAAGGTAATTATGGTGTGAATACTTTATTTAAATATCATGTTTTTTTATACATGGTTTGAGAGGTCACAGAGTCTAGCTTACCGCAAAATTAGATTTTGGCTTCCTTTTAATTTTAATATATTATGAAAGAATATTCACATTATAGATTCATGGAATGCATCTCCCTGGGTCGAATTTAGTAGATATAAGTTCAGCAGCAGTACAGCAGCAGTAACCAGCAGTAACAGCAGCAGTAACAGCAGCAGTAACAGCAGCAGTAACAGCAGCAGTAACAAGCAGTAACAGCAGCAGTAACAGCAGCAGTAACAGCAGCAGTAACAGCAGCAGTAACAGCAGCAGTAACAGCAGCAGTAACAGCAGCAGTAACAGCAGCAGTAACAGCAGCAGTAACAGCAGCAGTAACAGCAGCAGTAACAGCAGCAGTAACAGCGGCAGTAACAGCAGCCGCAGCAGCAGCAGCACCACCACCATCAGCAAGCACCACCAGCAGCAGCACCACGAGCAGCAGCACCACCAGCAGCAGCACCACCAGCAACAGCAGCACCACCAGCACCAGCAGCATCAGCACCACCACCAGCAGCACCAGCCCCAGCACCAGCCCCAGCAGCGGCGGCAGCAGCGACGGCAGCGGCGGCAGCAACAACAGCAACAATAGAAACATCAACAATAACCAACAACAACAGCAACAACAACAAAGCCACAACAGCAGCAACAATAGCAACATCAATAACAACAACAACAACAATAACAATAACACCAACAACAACACCAATAACAATAACACCAACAGCAACAGCAACAGCAACAGCAACAGCAACAGCAACAGCAACAGCAACAGCAACAAGCAACAGCACAGCAACAGCAACGCAACAGCAACAGCAACAGCAACAGCAACAGCAACAGCAACAGCAACAGCAACAGCAACAGCAACAGCAACAGCAACAGCAACAGCAACAGCAACAGCAACAGCAACAGCAACAGCAACAGCAACAGCAACAGCAACAGCAACACAACAGCAACAGCAACAGCAACAGCAACAGCAACAGCAACAGCAACAGCAACAGCAACAGCAACAGCAACAGCA